>JACJUY010011917.1:7870-20287 GCA_014220935.1 Platorchestia sp. MABIK | reverse complement strand
ACAGTTTTGGAATTTACAATCCTGGCAGTTTTGGAATTTACAATCCTGGCAGTTTTATGATTTACAATCCTGGCAGTTTTGGAATTTACAATCCTGGCAGTTTTATGATTTACAATCCTGGCAGTTTTAGAATTTACAATCCTGGCAGTTTTTCAGTTTTATGATTTACATTATACTTTTCAGGTAGAAAATTCAACTAAAATTCGTTGTCGTGGAAATATGAAACACTGCAATAATCTCGTCATCAACATGCATGCAACCGTCATTCCAATGTGGAAATAAGCAAAAAGTTACATAGCCAAGTGAACTAATGGGAAGCTTATTATAATGAGGAAATTTAAACAAGCCAATTCCATTTTCAATTAAAAAGTACCGCAAAGTTCATCCGAGTTCGAAAATTTTTTCAAATTTTTCCTTTCGAAATTATGGTCTATTTCTTGTCAGCATGATAATTAATAGAAAATTTATTTCCACATCAAAAAATTTACTTGAAAAATACATGGGCCAATTTCGTAAGACAGAGAAAGTAATAAAAATGAAGAAAATAAAAAAGAAAAGAAAGAAAGAGAAAAGAAGTAAATAGAAATAAAAATAAAGCAAAGAAAAAAGAAAGAGAAATGAAATAAAGAGAAATGAACACTCAAAAAAAGTGAAAAATGAAATAAAAACTGCGCCAAGGAAATTTCCTATGCAATATCGAGGTCGGAAATGCCTGTGTTCTTTAAAACCTCAAAGTCATCCTGACTTAATAAATTGCCGGCATGACTTTTTATTTTTAGTCAAATGAGGCCCCGTGACCTCGACGCCAGCATCATGTTCGTTTCATTCAATTTTGCGCTCTTCCTTCTCCTTTTCTCAAAGTTCAATTTCCATGCATTAATTCGTGTTTTCCTGAACTCATTTACTTAAAACTTCGTATAATAACTTATTTTATCTATTTCAATGTTTGACCATGTATTCATTTTTTAATTTAGTCATCATTTATTGGAAACATTTTACAATAACTCATTTTACCAGTTTCCATATTTAAGTATTGATTTATTTTTAAATGTGATAAATTATTTATACTTTTTATTTTAATTCATTTCTTAAATTGATTGACCAAAACTACCAGCTCACGTATTGTTTTTAATTTAATGGCAACTATTTCTGTCGGCAGCGGTATCCAGGATACGCTCGCATTCCAAAAAACTATGCTAGCATCTATAAAAAGTGTTCAAGCTGATCATCTAAAAAGTTCATTAATAGATTAATTAATTGATTGACTAATTGACAGTTGACAATGACTAATTGAAGAAATTAAAATTTATAATATAACTGACTAACGAAATGAAGGAAAATTTAATTCGCAAAAATTTCCCGATGCAATAATATATAATCGCACTAAACTACGCGACCATTCCTATTTCTTTTATGTATACAAGAAAAATAAATTTCCAAGTTATATAATGGTGAAGTGAATCATCGTAATTAATCCCATTTTTTATTATTGAATACTTATGCAATTAGGCTATATATGTATTAAGAGAAATAAATGTATTTAAACTAGAAAGGGCTATATATTTGCGATAACAACAAGAACGATTCGAAGCAATTTTTTTTCCATTTCATATCAGGACTAACGCACTCAACACACACACACACACGCATATATGTAGATATAGATGTTTTACATTACATAATATTTTAATATATTTCTATAAAAATTACAGATATTTTCATGGAAACATTTTCTGCTGTATTTAAACTGTTTCTACAAAAAGATTTAAAGTAAAATAAAATAACACAAGTTTTTTAAAAATAATAATAATATTAATAAAACATTATTTAAATATTAATATAATATAATTTACTGAAATGAATTTAAAATATTATAAAACACATTTTATATTTCCATTATATTACACGCACATAAAGCACTCATAAAAATTCAGAAGCTCAGAAGAGGCACAAAGAACGTACACAAGTTGAGCGCTCTCAGGGCGGGTGCACAGTTAAGGTAAAGTTTAAAGTTTAGGTTCCATGACGCTGTAGTGAAGTTTACACGAGGGTGGAGATAAGGCCAAGGTTAGTGTCATAGTTTTGAGTAGGTCAAGTTATCTGGTCCGAAAACTGAATGGATCTCAAAGTACAACACGAGCTAATTCCAAATTTTTATGCACCAAAATACATTTTAAAATTCTTTTTATCCGTGGCTTTGTAGATACGATCGTTTGTTTATGTGCTTGGTAGACAGTTCGAGACCCGTATCTCAAGCCAGGAGTTTCTTCACGTTGGGAAAAGGAAGAAGTTAGCCACAATTACCCTCCCTACCCAGGTGTACGTGACATGTAGCAACATTTGGGGATAAAACATTTTCCATTGCGGTAACGCGGATGGTATGTTATGAGTGTGTGTGTGTGTGTGTGCACAATTCATTTTCAATTCATACACAAACAAATTAAGTGTTCTGTGCAAAATGTAACTGAAATATGTATTTTTATGTTCATTTCAATTATAAATCATGGGGCGTAATTGTTGGCTGTTTTGTGTCGTGGGCTGTTTTGTGTCGTGGGCTGTTTTGTGTCGTGGGCTGTTTTGTGTAGTTGGCTGTTTTGTGTTGGGGGCTGTTTTGTGTCGTGGGCTGTTTTGTGTTGGGGGCTGGTTTGTGTCGTGGGCTGTTTTGTGTAGTTGGCTGTTTTGTGTCGTGGACTACACTTAATATTTTACTCACAGCCGAAATAATTTCCGTATAAATATATACAGACTTTAATTAAAGAACTTCAGTATTAGCAATTATGTATTAGTGATTAGCTCTAATTAGTGATCAGCTCTAATTAAAAATGTGCGAAGGCTTTTTCTCGTGATATGAAATTATGTAATTTTGATAATTTCAAAATTTATGTTCCATTAATAAATTTTAGCATTTGAATTTTCAATCTTTGAACAAGTGTTAATTAATAACATATTGATAATTAATTTGTTGATATTGAGTAGTCCAGCTGGTTGTTTTTTGCGTTGTTATGTTAGAGTGATATTGTTAAGATGCTATTCTGGGTTGTTTTGTTGCGTTATTTTTCTGCTGTTATTCAGTTGTTTTTGTGTTGTTTTGTTTCTGTTCATTCATGCTGTTACACTTACGACCATTATTTTTTTACACCTATTGTCTTATAACTATTGATGTAATTTGCGTTACTGTGATATATTATTTAGTTATGCTGTATTATTCTGTTGCTGTTATTTAGTTGTTTTTTTCTGCCTATTGTATAGCCATTATATATTTTGTTATATTGTTTATTTTCTGCAGAGTGGTTGATGTGATTGTGTCGTCATTGTGCTGTTATGATTGCTTCGTTGTTGTTATTGTGTTGACGTTGTTGAGTCATGTTATTGTCATGTTATTGTCATGTTTTCATCATGTCTTCAGGTATCTTCATGCACCGTCGCACATGACATCACGTGTGGGGATCAGTTTTGAAATAAGGTGGAAATAGAAATTACTTGAGGTAATAGCAACAACTCAATGAAATGTACAACATATTAAAATAGACTAAATGATAACCATTCAAGTAACGCCAGGTCTAAAAAATGGGTAACGTTATAAATCTCAAATAATAACAACTCAATGAAATTAACAGAAAAATAACAACTCATATAACAACAAATCAATGAAACTTTTAATTTCAAAAAATTGTTTATCATAATAATCAGAGTGATTTAGATTATATATTTATACACGTGAGGCCCAGATGTCTGTACCATATTATGCCTGGTATAGACCTATACCTCTTATAGACCTATACCTGGTATAGACCTATACCTGATATAGACCTATACCTGGTATAGACCTATACCTGATATAGACCTATACCTGGTATAGACCTATACCTGGTATAGACCTATACCTGAAATAGACCTATACCTCTTATAGACCTATACCTGGTATAGACCTATACCTGATATAGACCTATACCTGGTATAGACCTATACCTGGTATAGACCTATACCTCTTATAGACCTATACCTGGTATAGACCTATACCTGGTATAGACCTATACCTGGTATAGACCTATACCTCTTATAGACCTATACCTCTTATAGACCTATACCTGGTATAGACCTATACCTGGTATAGACCTATACCTGGTATAGACCTATTCCTGAAATAGACCTATACCTGGTATAGACCTATACCTCTTATAGACCTATACCTGGTATAGACCTATACCTGATATAGACCTATACCTGGTATAGTCCTATTCCTGAAATAGACCTATACCTGGTATAGACCTATACCTCTTATAGACCTATACCTGGTATAGACCTATACCTGTTATATACCTATTCCTGATATAGACTTATACCTGTTATAGACCTTAACCTGTTTTAGACCTATACCTGGTATGGACCTATACCTCTTATAGACCTATACCTGGTATAGACCTATTCCTGAAATAGACCTATACCTGGTATAGACCTATTCCTGAAATAGACCTATACCTGGTATAGACCTATACATGTTATATACCTATTCCTGATATAGACCTATACCTGTTATAGACCTTAACCTGTTTTAGACCTATACCTGGTATAGACCTATACCTCTTATAGACCTATACCTGTTATAGACCTTAACCTTTTTTAGACCTATACCTGGTATAGACCTATACCTGATATAGACCTATACCTATTATAGACCTACACCTGTTATATACCTATTCCTGATATAGACCTATACCTGTTATAGACCTTAACCTGTTTTAGACCTATACCTGTTTTAGACCTATACCTGTTATAGACCTTAACCTGTTTTAGACCTATACCTGGTATAGACCTATACCTGGTATAGACCTATACCTGGTATAGACCTATACCTGGTATAGACCTATACCTCTTATAGACCTATACCTGGTATAGACCTATACCTGATATAGACCTATACCTCTTATAGACCTATACCTGAAATAGACCTATACCTGTTATAGACCTTAACCTGTTTTAGACCTATACCTGGTATAGACCTATACCTGATATAGACCTATACCTATTATAGACCTATACCTGTTATAGACCTATTCCTGAAATAGACCTATACCTGTTATAGACCTTAACCTGTTTTAGACCTATACCTGGTATAGACCTATACCTGATATAGACCTATACCTATCATAGACCTGTACCTGTTATATACCTACTCCTGATATAGACCTATACCTGTTATAGACCTTAACCTGTTTTAGACCTATACCTGTTTTAGACCTATACCTGTTGTAGACCTATACCTTTTATAGACCTGTACGTGTTATAGACCTATAATCCTATAGTTTTTAAATATAGGTATGTATGTAATATTTTCCCTTTTTAGCAATTTCGTTACTCACATTAATATAAAACCTGTTTTGAACCTAAAATCCAATAATTGCAATTAAAAAGTGTATGTGAGTATATGATTAAATAGTTACACTGTTTAAAAACTACATTTCTAAATTATAAAATTTTGATTTTTTTTTCACCACAATTGTAGTCCTAAAACCCGATGGGTGCAGATAAAAAAATGTATATACGTTTATCAATGTGTACATACACGATGGCTATCATAAATATAGATAACAAATAACAAACGGTATTTATGGCAGGAAATGCTTGGCAAGAAATAAAAGTCTTAATTATTACACAACTTCAAATAAATAATATATAACTAACAACAAACTCAATAAATATTAACTATCTCAACAAATAGTAACTAACTTAATAAATGATAACTAACTAAATAAATAATCAATAACTGAAAAAAATAAAAAAAATAAAAAAAATAAAAAAAAAAAAAAAATTTTTTTAACTCACTGATGCTCGAGTACTCTTCACACATGTATAGTTAACTTTAATATAAATACGTTGACATAAACATCTTTCAATTTCATTTTGGAGGATAATATGGTAAGCCTTCTCATCGAACATTTGCTTTAAATTTTACAAATAGTTAAAAAATATTTGAGTTTAAATATATTTAAGCTAATGATTTAATAACATTCCATTTTCTACATAGGATAAATAATATTCCAAGTCAAACTTTCAAAAATCAACCAGACCACACGCTTTCATAAATTGACCAGACCACTCGTCCCTTAACGTTAACTTATAAACATTTCATGTTCTACGTTGGACAAGTAATATTTTTATATTAATAATTATTATAAATTGTTAATAATTATTAATATTTGAAGCTATTCTTTTATAAATCAAGTAAACCACTCGTTCCTCATTCTATTTTCTCCGTTGGACTAATAATATTCGAAGCGACACTTTCAAAAATCCACCAGACCACTCGTCCCCGCTGCATCTGGCCGCCTCCAATGTCATGGAGACGTGACCTACTTTAAAAAAACTGGTCAAGTTTTTCTAGGCGTCCATTGGAAGAGATAAGAGCTCTCCAGTGTTGCAGTTGGGTTATCTCGGATTAAATGGGCTTACCTTAATTAAAAAACTAATCCAGCGAGTGTGAAGGTGAAGGTAGAGGTCTACATGCTGACCTGCAATGTTAATTAAACGTAGACGAGGTCAAAATTTTTGTACTCTTCTTTTTTATTTTAATTGATGTTCAGGTTAATTATGCATTATTCAATCCTTCGAATTATGTAATTGATTCCACGTTCGTTTTCTGTTCCTAATTGATTGTTAATTGAGCTATGCTATCACTAATAATTTTACTCATGTTGTTAATTCCATCCTCCCTTTTTGTTCCTAATTTTCAGTGATTAAAATTATGGTATCACTATGTATTCTAATTATATTATTGCTTCTACATTCCCTTGTTGTTCTCAACAATAAATTAATCGAACCACGCTAGCAATAATGGTTTTTATTACGTTGTTGATCCAAAGCTTTCATTTTTTTCTTAGTTGACAGTTGATCGAATAATGGCTATCACTAAGTTTTTTAATTAGGTTATTGGTTCCACGTTCTTCTTTCGATTTAAATTCTCAATTAATCGAATAATTTTATACAATATTCGTCCGATTTTGAGTTATTTTAAGTTTTTTCTCTTCGAATCTTATTAAAAGTCATTTCGACTAATAAATACAGATCTCGGTAAAAAGTAGATTAATACCCCTAGATACTTAAATGTTTTTTAGCCGAAAAGTTAAAGCCTCCGTCAGCGTGTTGTTTTTGTGTATATTTGTTCGAGATGTTCTTTTGCGACAAATAACAATATTGTTCTACGGAACTAATCCCTTTGCAGAAAAGAAAGAAGAAGCCTTATTTATAAACTAGCGAACACGGCAGGGTTGCGGAGGTCGAGGAATAAATTTGCCACTCCTACTCTACCTTTTCAGAATTTGGCGACTGCGACTCAGATTCCACCTATTCAGAATTTTGACGATGAGTATTTTATTTCTTAATTGTTGCCGGTATTGCCACCTTTACACATGTTTTTGATATTCGTCATTTCAAATGACATTTCAATTGGAAACAGAATGTTACAAATCAAGGTTTATCATACAGATGCTACAGACACGTGCCCTCTGAATAGGCATAGGCATGGTAGGCATAGGCATGGTAGGCATAGGCATGGTAGGCATAGGCATGGTAGGCATAGGCATGGTAGGCATAGGCATGGTAGGCATAGGCATGGTAGGCAGTGCGTACACTGAGAAATATAGGTCAGCATCAACAATTTCTTTCCATGATGAAGTATCAAAGTATGGGTCAAATCTTACAAAATCATAATAATTGATCCAATTACTATGCTCAAAATAGAAAAAATCGATATAATTGTCGCTAGGGTAGGTACAAATTGCACTGCCTTATTTTCTCGGTTTTTACATCACGAGAGTAACAATGCAGTGCAGGTGCCGTATCATTGCTTCAATAACGATCAACCTACATTGCAGTAGTAACAACCCTACATTTCAGTAATAACAACCCTACATTTCAGTAATAACAACCCTACATTTCAATAACAACCCTACATTTCAATAATAACAACCCTACATTTCAGTAATAACAACCCTACATTTCAATAACAACCCTACATTTCAATAACAACCCTACATTTCAATAATAACAACCCTACATTTCAGTAATAACAACCCTACATTTCAATAACAACCCTATATTTCAATAACAATCCTACATTTCAATAACAACCCTACATTTCAATAACAACCCTACATTTCAATAATAACAACCCTACATTTCAGTAATAACAACCCTACATTTCAATAACAACCCTACATTTCAACAACAATCCTACATTTCAGTAATAACAACCCTACATTTCAGTAATAACAACCCTACATTTCAATAACAACCCTACATTTCAGTAATAAAAACCCTACATTTCAATAACAACCCTACATTTCAATAATAACAACCCTACATTTCAGTAATAACAACCCTACATTTCAATAACAACCCTGCATTTCAGTAATAACAACCTTATATTTCAGTAATAACGACCCTACATTTCAATAACAACCCTACATTTCAATAACAACCCTACATTTCAGTAATAACAACCCTACATTTCAGTAATGACAACCCTACATTTCAGTAATAACAACCCTACATTTCAATAACAACCCTACATATCAATAACAACCCTACATTTCAAGAACAATCCTACATTTCAATAACAACCCTACATTTCAATAAAAATCCTAAATTTCAATAACAACCCTACATTTCAATAACAACCCTACATTTCAATAACAATCCTACATTTCAATAACAACCCTACATTTCAAT
This sequence comes from Platorchestia sp. MABIK, assembly GCA_014220935.1. Classification (NCBI taxonomy): domain Eukaryota; kingdom Metazoa; phylum Arthropoda; class Malacostraca; order Amphipoda; family Talitridae; genus Platorchestia; species Platorchestia sp. MABIK. Next base: position 11,560 of record JACJUY010011917.1, on the reverse strand, counting down.
TATAATACTACATTTAAATAACAATCCTAAATTTCAATAACAACCCTACATTTCAATAACAACCCTACATTTCAATAACAATCCTACATTTCAATAACAACCCTACATTTCAGCTATAATAGGCAAAAGTCGTTCTGCTTTCGTCTCAATGGGCGTGACATTTCTGAAACGTTTCGTATACGAATAAAAGCCACATTTAGCGTCTTTGTATGTAATAACGTATCATTTTCATTTTCTTCTGACTTTTTACCATGTATTTGATCCTTTCTCATCTTAATAAACGCTCATTTCCAATTTATATTGCACTTTCGGAGCAATTTGAAACGTTTTCAGCAATGAATTTTGTTCTATCTCATAAAATGCAACAAGGCTCTCAGCTATAACATGTGTGTGACTAAGTGAGGTTTCTGCTAGTGTTGTGTTACTATTTTCATTGCAGCTCGTTTACATCGTATTTTAACATTTTCAAATATTCATGTATTGATATTGATTATCTTATAAAGCTTCCAAATCTTCCTTAGGAAGAAGTAATTAATTATTTAATGCCGAAAAGTAGATGCAATTTTCCTTTTAAAAATTATTAAAACATTATTATAAAAAGCTTCATTCTAGCATATGCTCGCTTAAAAACTAAGAAGTGATCGGAAGAAAAAACTAAAACATGATAATAATATAATGAAAGACAATAACTGTAAAAGAACCAAACAACAATCAAGGTATAACTTTAGAAATGTGCAGAAATTTCCATTTTCAAACCATATTAACTTCACCTAAAAACTAGGAAGTAAACAAAAAAAGAGATCATTATGAAATCCATTAGCGCTACATATCGCTGAAAAAACAAAATGGTATTTCAGTTGTTAACATTAGAATCAGTTAATTACATTTACATCATCGATAGTGATAACACAACTTTGAGACTAGAAGTCTTTAGTGTCACAGCTTTTAGAAGTCTACACAGCTTTAGGTTTTGGCTAAGACTTGTCATTAACATTATCTATATTTACTCATAACCTTTATCTATATCTATTCATTAACATTATCTATATATACTCATTACCATAAAGAACATTAGCAGAGTTGCCACTCTGTATGTCAGTAAAATTAAATGCATCAGCTAAGCTACCCTGCAGGTAACTTGCAACGCATTTGTTACTAGTTTCTACTTCAAATGCATTTATTGATGGGGAAATAAACGAATGAATTTTGCACACGAATAAAAGCCACATTTAGCTTTTTTGTATGTAATATCGTATAATGTTTATTCTCTTCTAACTTTTTACAATGTATTTGATACTTTCTTATTTTAATGAGCGAGATAAAAATCAAAAGAACTGATTTGCGAAGCTTCCAATGACTAATTCCTGCTTTTTAACTGTAAAATACAGTGTATCCCACAAAAACCCGAACCGAGTATTTATTTTCCCGTATAAGTAATACCATCATAAGAATACCATATGCATTTAATTTCTAGGAAAATTATCCTTCAAACTTAACCTGTAGAAAAGGTATTACTGGTTATGATGGTATTACTGATACGGGAAAATAAATACTCGGTTCGGGTTTTTGTGGGACATACTGTAAGCATCATCACCCCTGTATGAATATTATATTTCGTACTCGTACGCGTCATGTATATGTATACGAATCCACAATGACTACATGTAGATATCAGTACATGTTCTAAATTAGTCAATATTATGTATATGTATACGAATCCACAATGACTACATGTAGATATCAATGACAGTATCAGGTAATAGGTACAGATACGCTGTTTCTTACTTTGAACAAAATAATCAACAAAAAAATTTCATCTTCTTTAGCTTTTTAGTTTAGGATTTTAATTTACCTCTGTTTTGTTTACATTCGGTTTCACACTTTTATAAATAGATTTCTGCAAAAATTAGAATCGAAGGCATCAAAAAAATAGCGACTCCAACCTCGACTTTACCACGTTCGAATGAACGACTCCGACTCCGCAACCCTGGCACAAAGCCCGTCCAAAATGAGGGCATTGGATATTTTGCTGGAATAAATCCTGCAGATGTGGATGCCAAACAAATATATCCATCCCGTTAGTACCCACCACGGTAGAGGAAACAAGGTATGGTCATTTCTATAAGAGAAAATACACCTCCTCTTGTTCGGTTAGCCAATAGAACGGCTCTATCAAACTTTGATAGAACAAACTTTATGACGTCACCAAAACGCCATGTCGTTGGGCTAATAGTAGCAGATTTTGGAGTAGCAGTGCTACCAATGCAATATGAGCGCTGCTATTGGTTCGTTGCCGTGACGTCAGCAAAACCACACAGTCAACGAAAAAAATACTGGTTTGAACCTACCTTGCTTCCTCTACAGTGGTCCCCGCCATTAAAATATTCTTGTACTTGTGCACTGGTGAAACTCGTATCACAGATACGGTCATTGAGCGTCCTTCAACTCAAATCGAAGAAGCTGCTTCTTAAGAAGCAGACAGCAAACAAATATATATATTTATAAACTAAATTTATAAATAAATTTATACACCAAGGGTATTGATGTACAAATTTAGGTAAGACGCATTGAAAAGCATAGGACCCAAGACTCTGAGGAACGGAAGGAGTGCAATTTAATATTAGTCACAGTAACTCAAAGTTCCCTAGATTTGATGAAAATAATTAAAGTAAGTAGAACGAAAAAACATTTTATAGAATGACGCGAAAATATTCCGAATAGAATGGCACGGTCGAGCGTCTTTATTTAAAACTAATAGACTACGACCCAGCGTTCTGACACGGTAGAGGAAACAAGGTAGGGTCATTTCTATGGGAGAAAATACACCTCCTCTTGTTCGGCTAGCCAATAGAAAAGCTTTATTTCAAACAAACTTTATGACGTCACCAAAACGCCATGTCGTTAGGCCAGTAAAGGAGCCAGATTTGGGGGTAGCAGTGCTAACAGATGCAAAATGAGCGGTGCTATTGGGTCGTTGCCGTGACGTCAACAAAACCACACCGTCAACGAAAAAAGACTGGTATGAACTTACCTTGTTTCCTCTACCGTGCTTCTAATCAGGTGAGAGTCGCGGAACACACACAATTTAGCGGCCTGGTAGGGGCCTTATGAACTTTGTGATTTAGTGTTTGATTTGGGTTAACTTATCTCTGATTTGTGCTAACTAGAAAATTTTATCGTAGCTGTCTATGATAATTTGATACGTGTGAATGATAATTCTTTGGCAGGTGTCAGTGATAACCCTTAGGAACGTTTCCAGTAGCTAAGTCATAGAATTTGTGAACTTTGCTAAATAAATAACCCTTGTCTCCCTACAACGGTCGAGTTACATTCATAATTATAAAGTAACTTATTATTCACTGACACTTTTGGTTCGCTTCGATCTTTTAATGCGCAGACATTTTGTTAAAATTTCAGAGTTACGCTGATTTCAGCCCATGTAAGTGTGCCTATGTGAGTGTGCCTATGTTAGTGTGCCTATGTAAGTGTGCCTATGTAAGTGTGCCTATGTAAGTGTGCCTATGTAAGTGTGCCTATGTAAGTGTGCCTATGTAAGTGTTGTAGTGAAATATCTTATATCTTATAATAATGCAATGTGTTGCTAGGCTAGTTTGAGGTAAAAGCTGCGACAGATCTTTGGAATGTCAGACCGTTGAGGCCGGTGCGCGTAGGCGTGAGAACGAGCCTAGA
>JACJUY010011916.1:11056-23907 GCA_014220935.1 Platorchestia sp. MABIK | reverse complement strand
AGCGGTGCAGTGGTGCAGTGGTGCAGTGGTGCAGTGGTGCAGTGATGCAGTGGTGCAGCGGTGCAGTGGTGCAGTGGTGCAGTGGTGCAGTGGTACAGCGGTGCAGTGGTACAGCGGTGCAGCGGTGCAGTGGTGCAGTGGTGCAGTGGTGCCATGCGGTGCCCCCATAAATCTCACTAGAAGTTTATGGTTGTGCCGTCGCTGGAATCAAACCATAAAAGTTGGCCAGTAAATTCGGAAGGTAGGCCGCCCCGCGCCTCTAATTCACTCAACGTCGCCGCATTATAATATCGCTGCTTTACGGCGCCTGCAACCTCGTAAACATCTTCTACGACACTCGTCAAATCCTAATTTTTTAGTGATATTTTCACTGATGCGGGGTGTTCTTCCTGCGTGTTCTTCTTCTTGTTGTGTTCTTCCTATTGTGTTCTTCTTGTTGTTGTGTTCTTCCTGTTGTGTTCTTCCTGTTGTGTTCTTCCTGTCTTATTCTTCGTCCTGTTGTGTTCTTCTTCCTGTTGTGTTCTACCAGTTGCGTCTCCATATTTTATTCAAATCTAATCACAAAATTCAGAGCGCATGGCAGTTTCAATAAATAGCAGTCACTAATGTAGTGAAGTAATTTCTAAGTCAGATCCGGTCATCGGCTGAATTTCTAAGCATCGAGTGCATCTTATTTTCGCATTACTCCCATTTTTAGAGAACGTTGGCTACAATTTCCTTGATTACGCGTTTTATGAAACTAATCAGTTTGCACTTTTTTCTGCCATCGAGCTAATCTGTCCCGATGCGAGCCCCATTCTACCGCGCCGATCCTCCCTAATTTCTGGTAACGAACTCGGCCGTTCCCAGCACCTGCCGGCCAGCAGTTCTGAGTGTGATCATCTGAAATTCTGGAAGTATTTTGCAGCTCTGTGTTGCGCTTCTTTGTGCTGCCATTTTTAGGGAAGCCTTTAATTGCATTGAGAGACTGCCGCTCGGAGGCAGCTAATGCGGCGGTGAACTGCGGTGAACGGCGGCGAGCGGACCTTTTTAGGCCAAACGCAAGCTCGCGCGACCTGCTCACTGGATTAGTGGCTCGATCCTTGTGACAGTGTGGTGGCTGTGTCTTCTGTGGCAGTGTGACTGTATCTTTTGTGACAGCGTGGCAGTATGACTGTGTCGTGTGTGGTAGCGGTGGCAATGTGGCTGTATCGTATCTGTGGCCGTGTGACAAGGTTACACAAGTAACAGTGGGAGAGTGTAGTACACAAAACATCCCTGAAGGATGTTTATCAAACCTGTTAATCGCGCATTAACCATCCCTGATCCAATCCCAGTCCCTGCCTCCTGGCAGCCCAGTCCCTGCCTGCTGGCAGCCCAGTCCCTGCCTCCTGGCAGCCCAGTCCCTGCCTCCTGGCAGCCCAGTCCCTGCCTGCTGGCAGCCCAGTCCCTGCCTCCTGGCAGCCCAGTCCCTGCCTCCTGGCAGCCTAGTCCCTGCCTCCTGGCAGCCCAGTCCCTCCCTCCTGGCACTCTCCATCAGCACAATTACGGCCGCCAAAAATGCACATCGCTGAGCCGCTGCCTCGTAGATAATTATAATTTATTATTCATAGAGGCCAGTTTTTGCCAACGCTCAGTGCAGACGCTCAATGAACGTGGCAGATGGAAGAGGTCGCTGCTGAGTGATACTCGACGCCACGTGGGGAAGCTTAAACTCGATTTCTGGTCAGCGTTTGTTTGTGTGCGGTAGCTGGCATGTTGTTGGATGTACAACATACTGCACATAGAGGAGGTGTAATGCAGCACACACACACGTAGTACGGCGGTCGAGCGGCACGATGAGGAAGTTCAAGCAACATCAGCCCTCACTCCTGGTCGGAAACACCACCCGTAAACTGCGTCTAATTTCTTAAAGTTTGTTCTGAGTGTCTGCGATGTCGATGTTCCATTTGGAGCTGAGGGCCAGCCTCGACTTTGCCTCATTCATGCCGGAGGGCTTGTGAACAAAGTGCCTTCAATAAATAAATTATTTACCAATACTTGAGTTGTTCTTCAAATGCCTCGCTCAGCACAAGAATATGCATATTTTCTTTGAGGAACAAACGAAATCAGCTCGAATGTCTGACGCAAGCGACAGTTTATTCGCAACACCACGCAGAAGACGACAGGAAAAAATTCGTAGCAACATTGTGAGAATTTTAATGGCATTTCTGGTGAAATAATTTGTTGATTCCTGATGTCCAACCGAGCATTGAAGTTCCCATGAAGTTTCATCACAACAGGAAATATTAAGTGGGAATGTTGGAAATTGTTGTAGGGCGATTTTGATTACGTTTTTGGCAAGAATTTCGTATTATTAAAAGTGCTTGAAATTCTTTGATTTCTTTCTAGAAATGACTTAAGAATTATTTAAGTATTCTCAGATTATTTCGCTCAGGAAAAACTCAAAATTCAACGTCCAGATTTGGACTGTCTCCTAAATGTAGGTTGTTACTACCTTTGCAGAATTTTGTGATGATATCTGTACAAATAATTAGTTTTTTCTGATGTACAACTGAGTAATGAAGTTATCAAAAAGTTTCGTGTCTTTTAAAGCATTGAATGATAAAGTGAAAAATTATTGCAAGGCTACACCCTTACGCTTTGGACAAAGATTTCGTATTGTTAAAATATTTGAAATGCCCTGATTCCTCATTAGAAATTACTTGAAAATTGGAAAACGCGGCTTTAAAGTTAATCTCACACTAATTCGTTCTAGAAAATGCTCGAAATTCAACTTGAAGATTCGGATTCTTTCCTGAATGACTTTCATAGCAACCCTATGCGAATAGAAAAAATACTGGATTGGAAGATTTATTTTTATACGGGAGTAATCAAATCCTACGTACCCGCGAACTGCTCTTGTTTCAAGGATAGTTGTGAACGTCCAAGGACTCCCACCTACTGCCTACTCTGGTACAAGGAGCACACAAGACTCACATTTACTTCCTACTCTGGTACAAGGAGCATACAAGACTCCCACCTACTTCCTACTCTGGTTCAAGGAGCACACAAGACTCACACCTACTTCCTACTCTGGTTCAAGGAGCACACAAGACACACACCTACTTCCTACTCTGGTACAAGGAGCACACAAGACACACCTCTCACTGCCGGCACCAGAGTCTCCGAGCACTCAGGTAGGATCGAGTTCCAGTACAGGTTCGTTTCTAACAAACTCCCCATTTTGTCTAAGATCATTCTAGAGAGCGTGATGATCTAGTAGCTCGTGACCAGTTCGTTATTTTGTGAAAAAGAAAGTTCCGCACAAGTTTGCGAACATAGAAATTAGGATGTGCAGATTTTTTACCAAGTCTTAAAAGACATGTCGTAAACCTTACCCTCTCGCAATAACGAATGGGTAACCGTTTTCATTATCATATTTTTTATTTTAAATCACTCCCGGGAAAATAATTGATCCAGGCTTGTACCAGGGGTGCTGGATTTTTAATCTTAATTTTCTGTGGAAGATAAACAAGTATACTCTGGGAGAAAGGTAACAATCATTTTACCCAAAGTACAAGCTATCGCTAGCTAAACATTTTGCACATTTCTACTTGAAATTCCTTGGATATCATTTTGAAAACTCGTTCACATTTTGAGGGGATCGAGTTTGCAAGACATTTTTCGACATCTTCCTTACAATATTGAAGTATTGTTGGGAAGCGCTTAGGTACCAATAAAAACAATAAGATTCCAAAAAGGCCAGGCCTGGTGCACAGGAACCGCACGGGAGGAGTGCAGCTCGAGTTGCTGGACGCTGAGTGAGTGAGGGCAGACGCTGTTAATTCTGCCCTTTAATATATTTGCGCCACAAACAAGGACGTAACACAATTGTGCAGCTCTCAATAGGACAAAATTCATGTGAATATGCCATATGCCAAATTCACTTCCCTAAATTCAGTGACAGGACCAAATTCATGTCACTGCCCTAAATAGCGGCACGCATGACGACTAGCTTTTTTTGCACCAAATTTTCTCATAATTTCACTCAGAGTAAAAACTTTGCTCCTCAATAACGTTGGCGTCCAGTTTGTTGAATCTTTGTTCAGCTCACGGAAAGTTCTTGTTTACGCTCCCAATCAGCTGTGACTATAGTAATGAAAGAGCTTTAGTACGTCTGTCAGTATAATTATTATTTGTTTTGATTTAACCGAAAACTAAAATGGTAATTAACACTTTGACCGCAACGTGCGCTACCGGTGGCCGCGGAGGAGATTTTCGTAATGCAGCTCATTGACCAGTAGTCACAAATTCAATTTTCATAAATATTTAACTCGAGCTAAATGAAGGGACGTCTGGTCAGGTCATGTTCGCTATTTTCAAAATTGCTCACTCCAATTGACTTTAAATGTGAGTAAAATATTGAACTTTCGCTTAACTCATTGCGGTCAAAGTGTTGATAGCTGGAAGCTAGGCTTGCGTCTCTGTACATCAGGGCGTGAGGATGAGCGAATACTGAATACAGAACCCAGATGGAGTGAAGCAACTGGACTCCCAAGTAGACAGGGTAAAGTACCTGCCACCCTCAGGGGCGTAGGCTTTTACCACAGCTGTTTCATTAATATAATAACAGTTGGCTGGGAACGTGAACGAGACCTTTGCGTGAGCTGAGCAACGATTCAACAAAACAAGAACTGTGCGTCAGCTGAGCAAAGATTCAACAAAACAAGAACTGTGCTTGAGCTGAGCAGAGACTCATCAAACGGGAGCCAACGTCATTAAGGAGCGAACTTTTACCTTGAGTGAAATTATGAGACAATTTGGTACAAACGCAGCGAGTCGTCATGTACCCAGTTCAACTTTTTCATCGCCTTTAAACTGGGCCGCCTTGCATGTTTTTCGCCGCCTAAGCGATGGGCAGCGAAAAGCATGCATGCTCCTGCGAAAACGTTAGACTGGGCATGCTGCTGCATGCCAGCCCAGAGCGCCAGGGCACAGCTCATCTCACCAGGGATGAACGCACACACAGACGCTTGTTTGGGAACAAATTTGTACTTGTGTCACTTAAGGGGAGCTGTTCCTCGTCAGTGGCGGTAACTGCACGGCTGCAGTGGCTGTAATGACGGCAACTACCCAGTAAATGACAGGAGAGCCAGTAGGTTGTTGACCATAATGGCCTCTCACCTCCGCCCTGCCCCCAGCTGGCCGTCTGTGTATGGGACGACCAGACGCGCATCTCTTCAATCATATCCCGGCGTCAAGTGTCTCCTGTAATAAGCGTGCTCCTCTTCTTCAAATCTTCAGCTCGAGGCCTCACGACTGAGTGTGTGTATCTCCAATAGTTGGAACAGGTAAATGCGATATTTATCTAGTAAGGGACGTTTGTTAACGGAAAACATTTAGATCTTGTAGAAAGAGATCGTAGGACTTTCCGTGCATGTTAAGGTCTGTCATCTTAAGAAATATCAGTGTTTCACTTGAGCAAATCTGACGAAAGTTGAAGTTCATTAAACTCAAAGTCTAGCGAAATAGATAAGCGGATTTTGTATAGGTTAGCAACAAAGAAACAAATGACGACGAAATAAAATACCTAATTCCACTGCAAAGTGAATTGTCTTTTAAAGTTCTGAAAATTGTCTTTTAAATTGTCTAAAAATTCTGAAAACATAATACTCATAAATGGCTAGCGACGGAACAGGATAGGAGACAGGGTACAGAACAGATTTCAAAGTGTTCATTGGTTCTTCTTGTTAACTCTGAACTGAGATTACCGAAGAATCAACCGATTAGTGAAATATTCCAACACTCAACGAACCGCCAGTTACATTAAAGTGGAGCTTGTGTTACTTGCACAGAGGAAATCTGCAACAGTACTGACCTGGGGACATGTGAAACATGGAGTGCGTACTCAGCAAAGATAGACAACCATATTTATTTTACTGTGAGGGAAAACTGTTCAAAATGAAAAAGACCTCAAAATCGTCGATTGCACGGGGTTTGGAAAAAGTTATGTAAAATTATGTGACTTCTCTTGAATTGCTTTATACGAGACAATGGAGGCGGCTGTGATGCTGCTCGATGTGAGTAATCTCACATGTCGATGAAGGCATCAAACTATTTAGAAACCCCCGCTGTAGACCACCCAAGGCGTACACGGTCTGAATTACTTCAAACAAACCGACTTCCCAACAAGTGCTACAAATCACGACAGTCAGCGAGTTGAATTAAAGCAAAGCTCGACAATCGGAGAAGGCTAACTTGCTGACCGCGCAACAGCGACTTGCTGCGGACACTCGCAGCCTCCGCAGATGCGCCTTCCGCAGCTCTCATCACCTCTCCCATCTCGCCTAATTGTTTCCGGCCTCGTAAATCTCGGAGTGTTTGAAGAAGACCCATTGCTGCCAAGTGGTGTGGTCAATTATGAGGTTGGTGGGCAGGTGTTGGCCCGCCGCCACGCCCACACTGACCTAAACACTCGGCGCAGCCGCGGCGCAGCGGCACCGCAGCAACGCGCGCTGCCGCCCTGCATTCTCCCAAGTGAGTTCTTCTTTTAAAATTAGGAGGCTAGGGAAATGTTTTTACGCTCATGTTTCCGTGAAATGTAAGCCCTAAGGCGTTAATGGGCAGTTTTTAATTCTACGCACTCCTGCAACTATAGTGTTTACTATCATGATTATGTTTTTGACTTGTTCGCTCATTAGGAGATTTGAGCCTTCAGCCATGCGTGCACAGCGGCAAGCTAGTCTGATCAACACCATTTTAATTAATTGCATGGCTTTTATGTTGTGACTCTAATAAACTGTTTGAACTTGTATAGCCAAACTCAACAAATCAAATGTTAGAAAAAATTTGTGGGCATCATTTTGGAAAAGCAAAAATTAGTAAACAAGTCTTTCTCCAGGTAAAATTGAATTAATCAAAAAGTTCCGGAAAAAAGCGCGTCCCACTAAAATTGTTTAAATTAATGCCTTATAAGATATGGAAAGGAGAGAATTGTTTTTAAAGGACTTGAGTCAATTTTTGCGAGCAAATTCAAGTTTTCTGCCACTTTTCTACCTGATTTGCGCGGCAGAAATTTTAAAATCACAAACACAACGCATACACACACACACACACACATCTCATGCGATCAAGTGAGGTCCAAGTACGGTTGCAATTATAGTCACACACCTGTTTCCTACGTGTCGCCCATTGCCTATGCTTGCGTTAACAGTTCTGATCTCATAGAAATAAACATGGCAGCGATGCAGGCAACGAAACCAGGGGATATTTTGCGAGACCTTTCTGCTAAGTAACATTTCCGGTAGGCAGAGCAGACTCATCTGTAGCGCAATCATGTCTGGAGGAATTTCATGCTTTTTCACTGACAGGAATATAACGAAAAGAGAATGGAATGAGCTTCTCAAGGTTCCAAAGAAAATTGTTAAATTGCGGAGAAAAATGACATTAATAAAACATGAATATTGAGAATATCGGATCAAAACACATTTAGTGCATATCGCTCATTGGGAGACCAACATCACAAGTCGAAATTTTTTATTTTTCGAGAGAAGTGATTTTAACTATTCAAACTACTCTAAAAAATAAGTTTAGATCGAAAAATAGGATCCTTCATCTCGTTCAGTTTTGAAGGTTCAGTTATGACGGTCTTACCGAAATACTAAAAACGAAATGGCAAATTTTACAGTATGAAAAATTCAATTTTCCAAAATTTTGAGTTGTGACGTTGTTCTTTCCGATGAGCGATTTAATTTTCACGAATCATAGAGAATAAGCAATTCCTGATTACAATTCGGGCTTACAATTCAAGCCAAATGAAAGTTCTTTTGCTTGTGGTTGGGTCCCTTAGGAAGAGCATACCTCCACTTCTGATTTAATTTGAAGCCAATTTGGCATGTCTTTTCAATGAAAAATGTCTCACGAATCAGCATACGTCCATTGTGATTTATCAGTTTTGTTTTACCGTTCATCAATTCTCATTCTTTGTAAATCAAGATGATGGATGCTATCTCATCTTCAACTTCCTCTTTAAAATTTTCACCGTAACTTTGATGAATTTATCCCACCTATAATCCTTTTAACAGCTTCCTTCGTTTTTGCGTTTTAAAATTTCAGTTAAACTCCACTTTTTCCACATTCTTTCACACGATGTCAAAATTTTACTGCCCGTTATTACGGCTAAAATCCTTTTAATAGCTTCCTCCATCATCAGTCTTAAAATTTCAGTTAAACTCCACTTTTCTACATTCTTTCACACGAGCTAAAAATTTTACGGCCGGTCTCAAGTCGATTTGTCACGGACGGACATTCCCGCGTCACGGGACAGACGAGGGTCCCGCCTCTCCACGTCCCCTCACACACGGCGCCTTGCTTCCCAAACAGCGGAGCGCCAACACGCCCGCTCCTAATGGCCTCTCTGTCACCACCACAGCCTGCACCAGCTATGACAAACTTGCGAGATAAATACAGTCCCTCTTTGTTTCGAGTGCATGCTGCTATTGTACAACGCAAACAAGTGGAGTAACCTCACGTTCGTTTTTTTCTAAGAAATATACTGTGAATTAGCAGCCAAATGTGTGTGTGTGGCTCAAAACTATAGACTATTTCGATTTACATCCATTGTGAAAACTGCAGCAGCAAACTGAGCAGACTTTTGAGACACGTTCCGCATTGTTGTGATGTGTACCGTATTACTGCGCTGTGTACCGTATTACTGCGCTGTGTACCGTATTACTGCGCTGTGTACCGTATTACTGCGCTGTGTACCGTATTACTGCGCTGTGTACCGTATTACTGCGCTGTGCACGGTATTACTACTCTGCGTACCGTATTACTGCGCTGCGTACCGTATTACTGCGCTGCGTACCGTATTACTGCGCTGCGTACCGTATTACTGCGATATGTACTGTATTACTGCGCTTCGTACCGTATTACTGCGCTGCGTACCGTATTTCTTCATCACTGTCGTCTTTACAACAAGTTGCCGCTCTGCATGTCCAGTAATTAGGAAGCAAGAGCGAGTGTATTTAACTAACTTCATCGCACTTCAGTTCAAGTCCTAAGGAGAATTAAGAAACTCTATTTTCTCATCCGATATAAGGTTAATTTCATTGACGACTGTCTCCTGCATAATATCAGTGTCGCATGAGTTGGAGGTGGGAAAGAAATTTGTATGCGTGTACACTGTGCCGTGATGGCGCTATTGGGCCTTGTCTCGTGTTCATTTAAATCTTAGAAATCTGAATTTACCTTTTCATGTAAATTAGGTTCAAGTTTTCAAGTGTACTAACAATTAGCATTATGAATATACATGTGTATTGGTTTTTTAAATGTGCGTGCACATGTGAGTCTGTGTACACATTTAAAAAGATGAGTCTTAGTGCAGTAGAGATAAAAAAGTTTCTGAACACAAATGATTTTATTTCCATTAAATCGTTAGGAGGCCAACACGCATGAATTCCTCACAAATCACAGTTTTTAAATGTACTTTTTAACAGCTAAACTAAAGGCTTGAAGATTATGAGATTGTTCAAGCGTAAGGTCCTCATTGAACAGAAAGATGCATGGTACAAGTCAAACTAATAAAAAGTCCTCACTAAGTTGACACCGATCATCTTAATCAACCACGAACCCTTCAACTTAACTCTCTTCAGGGAGAGACTCACAGTATTTATGGAAATTAGCGAATACGTTCTATGGAAATTAGCGAATACGTTCTTTGAAAATGAGCGCAGTACCGAACCTTCATAGCTCCAGCTGCTCCTCAGAGAGATACTCTCAAAGTATTTATGGAAGTTAGCGAAGACGTTCTATTGAAATTCGCAAAGACGTTCTATGAAAATTCGCAAAGACGTTGTATGAAAATAAGCAAAGACGTTCTATGAAAATTAGCAAAGACGTTGTATGAAAATAAGTGCAGCACCGACCCTTCATAGCTCCTGCTGCCACCTGGCCAGTTTTATCTGCAACATCCAAGAGACCGGCGGCAGTCCACCTCGCCATTTCACTGCCGCGTAACGGGCTCTCAAAACGCGTCGTTTGGCGCTCAAAAGGCACGCCTCGCGCGCTGCTACTGCGGGGTGTCTTGCTTCTCGGCCTCGTCATCCCGGGGCTTGGGATGACGGATGGGGTGTGTGGTGGGGGTGTATTGGGAATCGCGAGGGTTGGGAATGAGAGTGGGATGATCATACCGTACACTGTACCAGGACGTACCTGCTGCTTCTGTAGGGTGAACAAATATTTAGTATTTTTATATATGTGCAATTGTACAATTTGTGCGTAATATATATAAGCTTGGCTTAAATGATTGATGTGGTGTTTAATTCAAAGTTGCTGGCAGTAAAGTGCTGGCAGTAAAGTGCTGGCAGTAAAGTGCTGGCAGTAAAGTGCTGGCAGTAAAGTGCAGGCAGTAAAGTGCAGGCAGTAAAGTGCTGGCAGTAAAGTGCTGGCAGTAAAGTGCTGGCAGTAAAGTGCTGGCAGTAAAGTGCTGGCAGTAAAGTGCTGGCAGTAAAGGGCTGGCAGTAAAGATAAACTTGGAAGTGAATGGAATACATTTACTGTTCTGTAATATTGTTTAGTCGGTGTCGTCGGTGCCGGAGCAAGAGATCGCGCAGCGGAATATTTACAGGAAGCAAATATATCAACTGATGAGAGATGTTGAAGTGAGACATGTCTCAAAGAACATACCTGTAATAACTTTTCAATAAATTATTTTGTCACTCAAGAGAACGTGAAAAGCCATGCGAATGTAACAAAGAAATCTTGATGCCCAAACCAAATTTTTGTTAACTTTCACCTGTACTTCACAGGACACTCCGGTGCAGCTGAGTATTGGATGCGTAGGCAGACACACCATCCACACTCCAGTACCGGCACAGGACGCTGGGCTGAGTATTGGATGTGTAGGCAGACACGCCATCCACACACCAGTACCGGCACAGGACGCTGTGCTGAGTATTGGATGTGTAGGCAGACACGCCATCCACACACCAGTACCGGCACAGGACGCTGTGCTGAGTATTGGATGTGTAGGCAGACACGCCATCCACACTCCAGTCCCTGCACAGGATGCTGTGCTGAGTATTGGATGTGTAGGCAGACACGCCATTCACACACCAGTGTCGTCACAGATTGTGGCTAAGTAGTTTAAAGGGCATTAGGAAGAGCCACGCAAAGGACACATTAAAGATACATCAGTCTTGAGTGTTCCGAGCACAGGTAAATCCATTAAGTGCTCAACAGCGACGCTCTTTGGCTTATCTAAAGTGGCAGTGTTTTTGTCTGCTAAGCGAGGGCGAGCGGAGCTCTCTGCGGCCGGGGCGCGCTGCTGCTCTTCTGGGACGTGGCTCGGGTGGTGATGGATGGATGTCAACAGCCCTGGATGTTCTGGGAACACACAACAGCCCTGGATGTTCTGGGAACACACAACAGCCCTGGATATTCTGGGAACACACAAAGCCCTAGATGTTCTGGGAACACACAACAGCCCTAGATATTCTGGGAACACACAGCAGCCCTAGATATTCTGGGAACACACAACAACCCTGGATGTTCTGGGAACACAGAACAGCCCTGGATATTCTGGGAACACACAGCAGCCCTAGATATTCTGGGAACGCACAACAGCCCTAGATATTCTGGGAACACAGAGCAGCCCTGGATATTCTGGGAAAACACAGCAGCCCTAGATATTCTGGGAACACACAGCAGCCCTAGATATTCTGGGAACACACAACAGCCCTGGATATTCTGGGAACACACAACAGCCCTGGATATTCTGCGAACACAGAACAGTCCTGGATATTCTGGGAACACACAACAGCCCTGGACATTCTGGGAACACACAACAGCCCTAGATATTCTGGGAACACACAGCAGCCCTAGATATTCTGGAAACACAGAATAGCCCTAGATATTCTGGGAACACACAGCAGCCCTAGACATTCTGGAAACACAGAACATCCCTAGATATTCTGGGAACACACAACAGCCCTGGATATTGTGGGAACACACAACAGTCCTGGATATTTTGGGAACACAGAACAACCCTGGATATCCTGGGAACACACAACAGCCCTGGATATCCGGGCATAAAACTTCCCTCGGAACAACAGAAACAAAAACGTTTAGTCAGAAGCAACATGCAGTGGCCTCCACGGTGTGGTTGACCCTTGCTACTGATGCGGTGGTGGGCAGCGGAAGAAAAGAGAGAGCCGTACTGCAAGTGATGACAAGTGTTGTGGCAGCGAAGGAAGGGAACGTAGCGAAAGAACATCGAGGGAACATCGAGCAGAGGAAGAGAGGAACAAAGGAAGAATAGATTGAGAAGGTGCAGAATAATATAAATTTGGAGAAGAATTAGACGGGCGGAAAAAATTAAAAAATGAAAATAAAGAGAGAACACAATTGAAAATAACAGCTCGTCGTTAGCATTTTCACACTTCCTTCCCTACGACCAGACACTTGCCCTCATGTCGTGCGTCTAAAGCCAGACAATACTCCATTTTGAACGCATTTAAGAGCACTTATTTGTCCATATTTTCGCTGCCTTTGATTGTTTCACGTTGCGTACGCGTAATGTGGCGTATTTCGTAACGTCATTTTGAATTTTGCATCCAATTCGCTTAGTGGAAAAAACAGGATAACAGCCGATGATGTTTGTGAGGCAGCTGGGAGATCGGTATCCAAGCAGCGTTGCAATCTCCAAACGAGTGTTGACATGGTGGCCTCATGCTGCCTCATGTTGCCTCATGCTGCCTCATGCTGCCTCATGGCAGGCTCATGCTGCTTCATGGCAGGCTCTTGCTTCCTCATGGCAGGCTCATGCTGCTTCATGGCAGGCTCATGCTGCTTCATGGCAGGCTCATGCTGCTTCATGGCAGGCTCATGCT
>JACJUY010011915.1:30183-40592 GCA_014220935.1 Platorchestia sp. MABIK | reverse complement strand
CCAAATAATATTGGTGTTATCACACAGCTGGTGGACGTGATGCCGTTCGTGGAGGCGTGCAAGTGGGATTACTGTAAGTGCGAGGGGGACCCACAACAGTGCGCCTGCGACTCCTTCAGTGCCTTCTTCAGGGAGTGCACCAACAGGGGCGGCAGGGTGGAGGACGGGTGGAGGACTGAAACGCTTTGTCGTGAGTTGGCGATTTTTCTTTTAGGGAGATACGCGGTTCTCGTAAGTTGGCAGTGTTTCCTCTATCAAGAAAAAAAGTTTTCGTAAGTTGGCGAGGTTCCCTCTATCGAGAAACACAGTTCGCGTGAGTTGGTGGAGTTTCTCTGAGGGAAAACTTCAGTTCTATTCTTGAGTGCGACGTATTGGTTTTAGGGGCTTTGGTATCACAAAATGGTCACAATGTTATAGACAATATTATCACAATATTTTCAGAAATTGATCCCAAAATGATCACAATTATCGTAAAATAATACAAAATAATCAAATAATAAATGACAAAATTATAACGGAATCTGCTCGAAAACATGGCAATATTATCTCATTATTAAAACAAAATAATCCCAAAGTTATCATAAAATCACCACATAATTACCACAAAATATTCATAGCATTATCACTGATGAACTCAATAGTACGATAACGTGAACAAGAATTAATTACATCTTTTTATCCTCTCGTTGGATACGAATTATTACTTCTCATTGGTTAAACACCTCGTCAAATATTAGGACTTGATAACTCCGCCGCGATGGAATATAGGTAGACAAAAGGAACAAATTGCGTACCCATGCCTCATCTTCATCACGAAGTTCAAGATTTGCTATACCTATTTTTCGTCAATAAGAGTGCCAATGTTCGATGTTCCTTCTAATTGTTTCGAAAAGCGTTTTCCTGAGCCTGAAGTCTCTCTTTTTCATTATGACGAAAGCTTCTTTTTTCGTTATTTATCTCTTTCTACCACGAAGAATGCGTTTAAGTGCTTGATATACCTTCCTATATCATAAAATGCGTTTTGAAACCTGATATTCCTTTTCTATGACATGATAGACTATTTTTAACTAATACATACCTCTTTTCCATTATGAAACGCGTCTAACAATACTCGACGAAACACCTCACTTTACGTGCGGCGGGTTAAACTGAAGTTCAATATTCAACACAAATTAGATTTAACTTAGAGATTGAATCGCACCTCATGACGCACCTTAAGTAAAATAAATCGCTGATTCATTTAGTTTTTATCAAGCATTTATCACAATAGAATTAGTGACCGCTGGACGGTCAGCAGCATCATGAAAATCCTTTCAGTGACCACCGGTGGGTCACGTCTCACTAAACATGTTAACACCCCTCGCACCTCACAGCAATGGAGTGCGGCTACGAAAAAGACTACATGGCTTGCATGCCGGCCATCGAGCCAAGGTGCGGCCAAGCCTCGGACTCGACAGACCCCGAATTCTGCGTGGAAGGCTGCAGTTGCCCTACCGGCACCGTGCTTATGGACGGCAAGTGTGTCAACCCTACCGACTGCCCCTGTACCTACCACAACAAAACCTACGGCACTGGGGACACCATTCCCAACGACTGTAACACTTGGTGAGTGACAAGGGGAAAAAAAGAATTGAATTTAGCTGAAAAAGTTTAATAGAAGGTTTAAGGGAGTGTTGGATGATCTCAAAATGAGTTTGTAACGGCTGGGGATTGAGGTGTGATGGTTACAACACCTGGGTGTGCTGGTTGCAATGATTCGTGATTGGGGGCGTGTTGGTTGCAATACCTGGGAATTGGGGTGTATTGGTTGCAATACCTGGGAATTGGGGTGTATTGGTTGCAATACCTGGGAATTGGGGATAATTGGTTGCAATACCTGGGAATTGGGGAATATTGGTTGCAATACCTGGGAATTGGGGAATATTGGTTGCAATACCTGGGAATTGGGGAATATTGGTTGCAATACCTGGGAATTGGGGAATATTGGTTGCAATCCCTGATGAGGAGGGTTGGATGCAACACATGGCCATTACGGACTGTTCGTTGCAAAGCCTAGGGATTGGAGGAGTGTTGGGGTAATACCCGAGGCTTTGGGAGTGTTGGGGTAACACCCGAGGCTTTGGGAGTGTTGGGGTAACACCCGAGGCTTTGGGAGTGTTGGGGTAACACCCGAGGCTTTGGGAGTGTTGGGGTAACACCCGAGGCTTTGGGAGTATTGAGAGTAACATCCGAGGATTAAGGAGTATTGGGAGTAACATCCGAGGATTAAGGAGTATTGGGAGTAACACCTGAGGATTGGGGAGTGATTGTTGTCACGTCTGGTGATTAGGCTGAGTTAGTAGGTTTGATGGGGGATTGGTTTGATACTATACTTCAAGCCTAGGGATTGGTTTGACTCAATCGGAGATGCTGCATGCTAAAATATCTGGGCAACTTATTTTCAGGTTTGCACTTGACTAAATTTATTTTACCTTATACCGATAATTTGAGTGCAAAGCTCTCAATTCCCGTGCAAAGCATTTATTTTGAGGGAAAAATCTTAAAATCGAGGGCAAACTTTCAATTTTTTTGCCAACCATTTAATTCTTTTGGAAGCCCTTTCATTCTTGTGCAAGTTCTCCCCTCATGAGAGACAGCTAGTATCTATGGGAATTAGAGTTCCTGGGATTAATATGTGAGGTCTCGAGTTATTGGTTAGGTAGGCCATCCTTTTCTTAAAATAGGATGGTATTTTTTGTTTCATCACCGAGCGTCTTTTTTTTCGATTCACTGCTGTCTAACTTTGAAGCCCCTGCTACTTTGTTTTTCAACTTTTATCTTGTTTCATGAACTTTCTTATAAAATTATTGTTTGTATGCACCATGTGCATAGACTCCGCTTTCCCTTAGCTGCATACCGAATGATTCTTGCTTCCTCTCTTTGGGATGAATTTGACAGTCAGGGAGGCTGAAAATAATATCTAATCCAATCCAATCTTTCGTAAGTCTTTAATTTGTGCGAAAACCCTTTTATTTCGGTGAAAACCCTTCAATTCCTGTTTCAACTATTTATTCGTGATCCAACTCTTAAATTCGTGATCCAACTCTTAAATTCGTAAGCCAACTCTTAAATTCGTAAGCCAACTCTTAAATTCGTGATCCAACTTTAAAATTCGTGAACCAACTCTTGATTCGTAAGCCAACTCTTAAATTCGTAAGCCAACTCTTAAGTTCGTGATCCAACTCTTAAGTTCGTGATCCAACTCTTAAGTTGGTGATCCAACTCGTAAGTTCGTGATCCAACTCTTAAGTTCGTGATCCAACTCTTAAGTTCGTGATCCAACTCTTAAGTTCGTGATCCAACTCCTAAATTCGTGATCCAATTCTTAACTTCGTGATCCAACTCTTGAGTTCGTAATCCAACTCTTAAGTTCGTGATCCAACTCTTAAGTTCGTGATCCAACTCTTAAATTCGTGATCCAACTTTAAAATTCGTGAACCAACTCTTGATTCGTAAGCCAACTCTTAAATTCGTAAGCCAACTCTTAAATTCGTAAGCCAACTCTTAAATTCGTAAGCCAACTCTTAAATTCGCAAGCCAACTCTTAAATTCATAAGCCAACTCTTAAATTCGTAAGCCGACTCTTAAATTCGTAAGCCAACTCTTAAATTCGTGGGCCAACTCTTAAATTCGTAAGCCAACTCTTAAATTCGTAAGCCAACTCTTAAATTCGTAAGCCAACTCTTAAATTCGTAAGCCAACTCTTAAATTCGTAAGCCAACTCTTAAATTCGTAAGCCAACTCTTAAATTCGTAAGCCAACCCTTAAATTTGCGAGCAAACTCTCAAATTCCTAAGCAAACTCTCAAATACCAGAGGAAACTCTCAAATTCGTAAGCAAACTCTCAAATTCGTTAGCAAACTCTCAAATTCGTAAGCAAGCTCTCAAATTCGTAAGCAAGCTCTCAAATTCGTAAGCAAGCTCTCAAATTCGTGAGCAAGCTCTCAAATTCGTGAGCAAGCTCTCAAATTCGTGAGCAAGCTCTCAAATTCGTGAGCAAGCTCTCAAATTCGTGAGCAAGCTCTCAAATTCGTGAGCAAGCTCTCAAATTCGTGAGGAAACTCTCAAATACGTAAGCAAACTCTCAATTTCGTTAGCAAGCTCTCAAATTCGTAAGCAAACTCTCAAATTCGTAAGCAAACTCTCAAATTCGTAAGCAAACTCTCAAATTCGTAAGCAAACTCTCAAATTCGTAAGCAAACTCTCAAATTTGTAAGCAAACTCTCAAATTTGTAAGCAAACTCTCAAATTCGTAAGCACACTCTCAAATTCGTAAGCACACTCTCAAATTCGTAAGCACACTCTCAAATTCGTAAGCACACTCTCAAATTCGTAAGCACACTCTCAAATTCGTAAGCATACGCTCAAATCCGTGGACAAACCTTTTAATTCCTGAGCAAACCCTTCACCTCCTGCACAAACCCCTGACTCAGCACATGCGTGGGCGGAGAGTGGCAGTGCACAGAAGTGAAGTGCGGGTCGAGGTGCGCGTCAGTGGGAGACCCGCACTACACCACATTCGACGGCCGCCGCTACGACTTCATGGGCAAGTGCTCCTACTACCTCGTCAGGGGCGACGACTACAGCGTTGTGGCAGAGAACACACCGTGCGCTGGCGCCATCTCAGAGGTGATCTTTGGGTTCCCTATGAGATGTCGTATTTGTTGTACTTGTGTCCTAATTGTTGTACTTGTGTCCTATTTGTTGTACTTGTGGCCTATTTGTTGTGCTTGTGTCCTGTTTGTTGTGCTTGTGTCCTGTTTGTTGTGCTTGTGTCCTGTTTGTTGTACTTGTGTCCTGTTTGTTGTGCTTGTGTCCTGTTTGTTGTACTTGTGTCCTGTTTGTTGTACTTGTGTCCTACTTGTTGTACTTGTGGCCTATTTGTTGTGCTTGTGTCCTGTTTGTTGTACTTGTGTCCTATTTGTTGTACTTGTGGCCTATTTGTTGTGCTTGTGTCCTGTTTGTTGTGCTTGTGTCCTGTTTGTTGTACTTGTGGCCTATTTGTTGTACTTGTGGCCTATTTGTTGTACTTGTGGCCTATTTGTTGTACTTGTGGCCTGTTTGTTGTACTTGTGTCCTACTTGTTGTACTTCTGGCCTGTTTGTTGTGCTTGTGTCCTGTTTGTTGTACTTGTGGCCTGTTTGTTGTACATGTGTCCTGTTTGTTGTACTTGTGTCCTGTTTGTTGTGCTTGTGTCCTGTTTGTTGTACTTGTGTTCGGGGTGGGTCCCTGATCAGATGTCGTATTTGTAGCACTTGTGTTCGGGGCAATTTAATGTAATCTTCGGGTTCTTGATGAAATGCACTTTGGGCTCTGGATGAGTCCTGTTTGTTGCACCTGAGCTCACTCGGTACCATATCGAAGGCAATCTTTGGGTTCCTGATCAATTGCCCAGTTTGTTGCACTTTCGCTTAGGTGTAGAAATTAAATATTTTGAATTTTGGAACTTTACTGCAGACTGCAGAGGAAAAGTTCCGTATATTGCAATGAAGTTTAGCTCTTGAAAGTAAAAATTAATTGAATTTCAGTACTCTGTTGTCAAAAGGGGGGAATATTCTTCTGCATTGTTTTAGAGAATAAATTAAGACGTGAATATTAATGGGATTCTTTTGTTTTCATGTATTACGGGCGACCGAGAGATGTCCCTTGTTGTCGCATCTGAGCTTCACATTTTCAAATAAAGAATGAACTTTAGATTATGAAGTTCATGGGGTTTTAATTGCTGCATTATAACTTTTATGTTGCACTAAACCCTCAATTAAGAGAAAAAATTCCATGATTTTTGCACAACGACAAATGAAATGGTGAAATGGCCATTAATTTAGCTAATAGTTTGAAAGATGATTAAAATTAGTTTTCTATGAATTGCAAATACGTAATAGCATAGTGTTGGTCATGGAAAAATTTATATTCGCAGGATCAGATTATACGTTTTTTAAGAACTGCAGATGTTGGTAAAGATTGTAAGAATAGCCGCGAAAAGTTAATGAAATATTAGGCTCACTATCCGTAGACTTTTTCTCAAAACCATTTACTTCTCGGTGTTTTGTTTGCTCCATAGGTAGTTATTCTGTAAAAATGAATGTTGAGTATTCTCATTTTTTTTCGTGATAACACTGGGTGTTGTGATGATATTCGTATTTTTAATGCGTTTTTGAATGAATTTCTAGACTACCGAGCATGAGCTGCAATTTCGATGATTCACACATTTTTTTCAGATCTGAATGCCCATTTACTTGCAGGTGATTGCAGACAGCAAAATTAGCGTTGAATTTATGTCCGTTATCTGAGAGTTTTTAAATTTTTAATATCATGGGGGTCACAGAAATACTAAATTTTTCAACTCTTTTTGGTTACACCCAATTCGGAGGTGCAATACATGGTCATTAATAATAATTTATCGTTCCAGGCGATGAACTTCCCTGCTTCTGTGATATCAACGTTCCCGTCGTGCACAAAATCACTCACAGTCACCTCTGGCTCGACCGTCATCAAGCTGAAGCAAGACCGAGAAATTGTCGTCAACGGCGTCGAGACGAAACTGTTGCCTCTCTGGGTCACTGATGTCTACATCAAGAAGGCATCAAGCCTCTTTGTTGTCGGTGAGTTGATGTGTAATGGTGTTGGTACATGCAACAATCCTTTTTGTTCTTGCTGAGTTGACGTAGACTGAGGTGTACACAGTCATCAAGACTCTTCGTTGTTGGTAAGTTGATGAGAAGTGTAAACCATACATGCATCAACCGTGTTTTTTGTCGTTGAGTTGATGGACATTGATGTGCGTACAGGATGGAAACATTCCTTCTCTCTTGAGTTGATGCATGCCCAAAGAAAATATATGTGTTTCAGTTCAGAAGATTTTTATAAAAAGAGCTTCTACTCTTTACAATTTCCCAGTTATACAAAGTTGTTGCGGTGGACAGAATGCATCGGAAAAAGTCTTCCCTGAGAATTCTCTGCACAAAAACGATCATTGCCCTAACTTAAACAGAGAAAAAAGGTGCTTAAGTACTGTTAATTTCATCATTTCCTGTAAAACTGGCTTACATAACAGGGCACATGGGCATGATCTTCGCATGTCCATGGAAATTCCAACACATTGCCCTTACATACATTTGTATTTCATGCATAATCCAACTCATGTTCTTATTTAGAGACAACATATTTCATCGCTTCGAAAAACCCAACAGCTGTTTTTCAGGCTGAGCATTAAATCGCTCTCGAAAAACCCAACAATTATTCTCAAGACTGAATATTCTTTCGCTCACGCATGACCCAAAACCTGCTTTTTAGGAGAAACATTCCATCACTCGCGCACAACACATCTGCCTCTGCCATTGAATTCTCCATGCTCAATTCATCGCATTTTATTTCACGTTCAGTGGAGATGCCCAACGCTCTCTCGCATTCAACACCGTAAAGATCGAATTTTCAGAGCTAAATTCATCACATTTCATTTGACGTTCAGTGGAGATGCCCAACGGGCTGGACGTGTGGTGGGACGGTCAGACACGAGCGTACGTCGACGCCCCTCCGGAACTCCGAGGGCAGGTGACGGGTCTGTGTGGCACCTTCACAGACAACCAGCGAGACGACTTCCTCTCTCCTGAAGGAGACGTCGAGCAGAACCACGTGGCCTTTGCAAACAAGTGGAAAATTTCCGAGGTGAGCAATTTTTTCACCTTGCGTGAAGAAAACGGAAGAAATGGAGCCAGGATGACTTCTGGACCTGAATCGAACTTGCTCGTGAATATGTGTCGTTGATTTTTCAATGAATAATTCCTCTTCTTCTGGAAATTTTGAACTATAATTTGCTCCCATCTGTTTTGGTCTGTTGCCATTGCTTCCTACTATTGCGTACTTGAAGCGTAAGCAAGAGCGTTAAGGAGACCTTGCCAGGCAGTGGCGATAGTGGTAAAATTATTCATTGAAACTCATACGGAAGTATTTTATTCTTTAATTTTGGATCTCAGTAGGAGGAAATTTATTTTAGGCTTTTCTAACTCAGTTTCATGTATCTAATGGATTGACGTTCACACTCAGACGATTGTTATCAATTCATGGATATTCAAAATCGATTGTAAATTATTAATTTTTGGAGTCTCAAACTAAGAATCAATTAATACTGTGGATTTCAAACCAAGTTTGAAGTTTTAAATTTCTGGGTTTCTGAGGTCAGTAAGAAATAGTTAACTCGAACCCTTCAAAATAAATTTGAGGTAATTCATATCATGGCATTTCATGAGTAATTCATTCATGGTTGTGTGTTTTTAGGTAAATAATTTCACGATATTTCATAAGTGATTCATTGGTATTTCATGTGTAGTTCATGGTTGTGTATGTTTAGGTAATCGATTTCCCAGTATATTATGTTTATTTAATGATTGTGTATTTTTATGCAAATAATTTCATTGTATATATTCATGGCTTGGTATTTTTATGCAATTAATTTTGTTGTATATATTCATGGATGGATCTTTTTATGTAATAAATATTATTGTATTTATATACGGTTGTGCAAATGAGCAGAAGTGCGAAGACGTGCCGCTACTGGACGAGACGCACCCCTGTGACCGACACGTCCAGAACAAGGACGCTGCCGAGAAGTACTGCGCTAAGATCAAGTCCAACCTCTTTGCAGGTGCGTGACAAACACGTTAAATGAGGGGGCTTAACACATCTTCAATAGTTCACTTGAATCAAATTCAATTTCAATTTTAACGGTGAAATGAACTAATGGTGAGTTGCAACGTTCTATTATTTTTTATTTTCCAAGTTGATGAAAAAGTTCAGTGTGGGACCACTGGTGGGTCAATCATGTTATGAAAGTTCTCTCAGTGACCACAGGTGGAAATCCACCGTTGACCACCGTTATGGAAATCCTTGTAGTGGCTAACCCATTAAAAATTTTTTCTTAGAGACCTTTTGGTTTCAAGTGTTTTTTTTTTATTTTGTATGCCTTTTAAAGAACCCCGCTTTTAACATGTATATTCTGAGTACGTGAGTGGTCATCAACCTGTTTTTGATGGAGTACTTATTGTAGGAAAATCATTGTTCCACCAACGTTCAGTACAAACCCCCAATCGCCAAGTCTTGACATGACCCGATCTACATATCTGTAAAGGATAATAAATTCAACTAGAATTAGTTCTCCTACACCCATGAGCAGCCTGTCACCTGACTAGACTTCTTACTACAGTAACCGTACCTATAATTAATTTTCTTGCAGCCTGTCACCTGACCGTAGACCCTGAGCCGTACTACAGCGACTGCCTCTACGATTTATGTTCGTGCGAAGCTGGTTTGGGACCTTGCATGTGCCCCATATTCGGTGCCTACAGCAAAGAGTGCGCAAGGAAGGGCATCCTTCTCGACTGGCGTGGGGACATACGCGAGTGTGGTGAGTGTTCTTTCTAAAACTAACAAGTTTAGGAAAATATTCGAAGCGTTTAACTAGAACAAGATTTTAGGAGTTACAACCTGTTTTTTTATCTTTCGAGTGCAATATGTTCCTTTTGTTTCATCCCCTGCAATCTAATCTCATTTCAAATGATCTACCTTCACCTTTTACAACCTACTTTACATTAGTGAACTTGTCTCAACTTTCGCTACTTTTCATTTTTTCTCTATATTTTTCATTTCCTTTTGAATCCGAGATATTTTCCTACAATTCAATAATCTTATTTTACCTTATGTTTTTCATCTCACTTTCTGTAATCTTTTATCAAGTCTGTGTAGGCATTGTTTATCTCGAAGTAACTTTACTTCCCTTCTGCATTTCTTTTCGCCCTCTGACAACTTTTTCTTGTCTTCTACAGCATTATTTCATCTCTGCAACTTGTCTGGTCTTCTGCAATCTGTTCTTTCCTAACGAAACCTGTTATGTATCTGATGAAATCTATTTTCCTCTCGAACCAATTTTTCAACACTTTATGCAACATTTTCTTAGTACTTTTCTGCATCGCATAAAAAATCTGAAACTTTTTTTACTTTGCGTGCTCTTTCTTCCTGTTCCCCAACTTTTTCACATTGTCTGTGACAGTTTTTCCATTCTCAACTCAATTTTCCTACGTTCAGCAGGCATTTTTACATTCCCAGCATCATTTCCACACCTTCAGCATCATTTTCTCGCCATTTTCTCACCTTCATCATCATTTTCGCACCTTCAGAATCCCTTTTTCATCTTCAAAATAACTTTTTCGTCTTCAAAATTCCTTTTTCATTTTCAAAATTCCTTTTTCATCTTCAAAATCCCTTTTTCATCTTCGAAATCCCTTTTTCATCTTCAAAATCCCTTTCCATCTTCAAAATCCCTTTTTCATCTTCAAAATCCCTTTTTCATCTTCAAAATCCCTTTTTCATCTTCAAAA
>JACJUY010011914.1:726-13569 GCA_014220935.1 Platorchestia sp. MABIK | reverse complement strand
AACTGTGAGATCTACGGCGCGATATAGTACGAATTACTGAAGCGCTAGCAAATTAATGCTAATACTACTACTACTACTACTACTACTATTCGCCTAGCCAATAGAAGGGCTTCATTTCATGCAAACTTTATGACGTCACCTTTGCGACAAGCCGTTAGGCCAATGGTGGGGACAGATTAAGGCTAGCAATGTTGCCAGATGCAAAATGAGCGCTGCTATTGGTTCGTTGCCATGACGTCAGCATTGCCACTCGGTCGACGAAAAAAAGACTGCTTTGACCCTACTGTGATTCTCTTACTGTGATATTCGTCCTAAACTCGAATAAAAATGGTTGCTGTCAAAGAGCTACACTGTACCAAATAAAATTTACACGCCTGACTGACGTGCGATGAATGTGAAGCCCATGGCCGCGACCACAAACACAAAGTACGACAACACAAACGACACTGCCGTCCACTTGTTGGCTGCTCGGCGGAGAGAAAATTCCTTTTTGTATTCTTCGCCGTCCTTTGATTGGGAGAATATCGGGGACACTTTGATGCTCTGAGGAGAGGGCATTGTGTTAATTATTGCATGTTTATGTAGACGTCGTGTTGCTTTTGTAATTATTATTAACACTTTTGGACCAAGATTATTTAAACTGAAGTTCAATATTCAACTCAAATTTAAACTCAATTGTAGTAGGCAATTATTGAAATAGCAAACATGAACTGGATCGTGCTTTCTTTTAGTATTAATTAAGTATTTATGAAAATTGAGCTTGTGACTTATGGTTGGTCAGCAAGCAGCATTGTGAAAATAGCCTCCGTGTACCACCGGTGGCCACGTTTTGGTTAAAGTGTTAATTGTTACGTGTTGTTGGCCGTGTTGTTTTTGTAATTAGTTCATTGGAAAATGCACATTTTTGCTAACTTATATAAAGTAATTTTTAGAGAAATATTTTAGAGAAAATATTTGATATCGGACAAATTTCAGAGAAAATATCTACTTTTACAGAATTATCTTGGGAGAAATATCTAACTTTGGAAAAAAATCTTGGAGAAACTAATTTAAGGGAAATATTTTGGAAAAATATCTAATTTTGAAGGAATATCCGTATCATGGGTACTTGTAACAGATAATATTCAAAATTCTACGTGGGAGAATTTTAACCTCGACCCATTCAAAAAGCCAGACCTTGACCCCACAAAAGCCCGACTTTGGCCCCACAAAAGCCTGACATTGGCCCCCACAAAAGCCTGACCTTTACCCCAACAAACCCTAACCTTGACCCAAACAGAAGCCTGACCTTTACCCCACAAAAACCTTACCTTGCGCCAGAAAGAGAGCTCCCCATCAGAGGGAGCCCCGCTCTCCGGCAGCGCGTTGATGACGATCATGGCCAGGAAGACCCCCGCCAGCAGCAACACATGCACGAACATCCACACGTCGATCATCTTCGGGTCTGCTGACATCGGCAACATCGAGCTGATCTGCGCGGGGCAAACGGGTCGAAGTCAGGCGTTTGTGGGGGCCAAGGAAAGTCAAGTTCAGGTGTTTGAGCGGGCTCAAACAATAAAAATGAAAACAATACAAACAATAATGATGGAAGTAACAATCATGATGATAGCACCAATGAAGATAACAATGAGAATAGTTACAATTGATAAGACGTTATATTGACCTGAGTGAAGAGCGCCGCCATCATGATGAGGCAGGAGATGCTGATGGTGAGGCGGTTGCTTAGGTCATCCAGGGGGATGGCGAACACGCTTAGGCCGATCAGCTGCAGCATGAAGCACGGCAGGTACGTGACGAGCACGTGACTCCCGTACCGACGTGCGATGCGCAACTCAAACATCATCTAATAAGAAACAAAAGAAATCAAACGAATCAAACTTACTCTACTTGTGCTGAAAGTGAATAAAAATTGCTTGCTTGGGTGCTAGAGGTGAGCAGAAAGGAAAAATGTGTGTACCTATAGTACTTCAATGTTAAGGGTCACCGTGGCCTAGTGGTTAGAGAGCTCGTTTTCCACGCGGAAGGACTCTGGTTCGACCCCAGGAAGGGCGCAGTGTTTTGACGTTGAAAAATGATGCTTGCTCGACATCCAACCAGGTTACTACTCCCTTACTAAACAGGTAACTCTCTCACCAACCAAGTTACTCCCTTACCAGCCAAATTACTCTTTCATCAACCAGGTTACACTTATATCAACAAGAAGATTTTATCGCCTCAGTTACTAAAGGTATTCTAACCTGTACCTTGAAATTGAGGCGGAATTGCTCTTTACTGAGCGGGTTGCTCTTCCCTTCTTGGAGAAACCTCTTGAAGTGAATGAACTTGAACAGCGGGAGGGAAGCCGAGGACAATTCGAGCATTTCTTCTGCTTCAGGTCGCCATTCTGCATCCGGCTTGATTTTTCCTTCTAGGGTTAATGTCAATATGCAAGCCTTGGGGCAGAAAGGAAAGAAAGGATGTTTTATTCCAATCAAGCCTGGCAATCTGTGATGCTAATGGTCATGTATGTGGAACTAATGACCATTTCTAGGATACTAATGACCGTATCTGTGTCACTATCTGAGATTCCAAATAACCGTCTCTGTGATACGAGTTTCACCAGTGCACAGGTATAATAATATTTCAATCACGTGTACTATTAGGATGGCTATACCCACGTTGATTTTTCAAATGTTGTTTTAGTCCAACCGCGTCTGATGCAAATCATCCTGCACATTGGTTTTTCAAATGCCTTATAACTAACTCTAGGACGCAATGACGTTTACCCCCCCGTCAATCCGGTACTCATTTCCGACACCTGGGTAGAGGGGGAGGGACCTGTGGCGGAGTTCTCTCTTTTCCCAACGATGAAAATCACCGAGCAGGACTGCCGACGCTGATGGCGAGGCAACTTTCATTTTGAGGCTTCACCCAGAAATTCGTGTGCATTTCTCTGACGTCGTTAGAGGCGTAATCCATTATGCGCTCAACTGTGGTGGTCGACAAGTCCACAAGAGAACCTCCGAGTTTACTGCAAGTTTTCGCGGCATCGTCGCTGGTTTGGCCGCACCTTACATATACCCACTCGTCGCCAGCCTGCGATGTGGTCAACAGAGACTTCTGTATAGGCTTAATGTCAGCCCTAATCGGTTCGTTGGGTACGTATTCGATGATTTCGATGTACTTTTCGGAAGATGTGTTGCTAAACGTCATCGCGGCTTTGACCTCGTCAGCCGTGATGTTGGTCAGGTAGAATCTGACATCAGCTACTTTGCACGAAATGGGTCTGCCTTGCTCGCTCTCGTCGCTGAAAACAGTTTACTTTTTGAAGTCGTAAGTCCAATTGCGCCTTCGAACGGGCACTCTTCCACTGGCTCTATGGCGGTTCCGTCGACGTAAGTTACGAGAGCGTCGCTCATCTTTACGCAAATGTGCATCCACTTGTGACGTTCCGCGAAGAATTCGTAACGTTTGCTGCACTTTTCAGTAAGCAGCGACAGCTTCATCGAGGAAACTGAAAATAAGAAAAACCATGACTTGCATCAATTCTCACGTGGCACATTATAAAGTGCCAGGTGTCCCCTAAAATTTATTTACAAAAAAGTAAACAATTTTTTGTGCGTTTTTTGTGATATTTTGTGACAATAGGAATCTCATTAAACCCATTAAATTGGTTGGTGCGTGTGTCTGTGACGCTCACAAGGACGCTCAATGACCGTATCTGTGATACGAGTTTCACCAGTGCACAAGTACA
The DNA here is from genome assembly GCA_014220935.1 of Platorchestia sp. MABIK. Taxonomy (NCBI): domain Eukaryota; kingdom Metazoa; phylum Arthropoda; class Malacostraca; order Amphipoda; family Talitridae; genus Platorchestia; species Platorchestia sp. MABIK. The sequence goes on along the minus strand of JACJUY010011914.1, from coordinate 9,836 downwards.
AGAATATTTTATTGGCGGGTACTGTTGGGATGGATATATTTGTTGGGATCTACATCTGGAGGATTTATTTAAGGATTGATTTATTAATTGAAAAAAAAATTTTCGAAAGCGATTTATGAGATTTTTATGAGAATTTCTGGTCAAATTAGCAGTTTTTCCAGATGTACAACCAGATATTGAAGTTGTTAAAGAGTTTTATTGATTTTGGAAACATTGAGTGAAAAAGTCTAAAAATATCGCGAGGGTATAGGGATTTATGACATGTTTATGAGGATTTATGGTCAAATAAGTAGTTTGTTTCTCCAGATGTACAACCAGATATTGAAGTTGTCAGAGAGTTTCATTGATTTTGGATAAATTGAGTGAAAAAGTAAAAAAATATCGCTACTTTACAGGGATTTTAAAGATGTTTATAAGAATTTCTGGTCAAATAAGTAATTCTTACTGTAGGATATCTCCTCACGTTTTTTGCCAAAAAAAAAAATCCCTATATTTTTCCACACTCAAGTCCTTCGTACTTATTTGACCAAAAATTCTCATACATATCTTATAAATGCCGTATAAAAACTCGGTCCTCGGAAATAAGCAATCGGCCTGTTTTTTGAAAATAAATTTTCTATGCAGCTTTCTCTGTTGAAATTCATCATGTCGCTGTGATATTTTTAATTGGTAATGCAAAAAGAAATGTTTTAAATTCGTTCGACCAGTAACCTGGCGACCACTGCGTATAAGGCCCAAGATTTTGGAACTTGAGTTGTTGTTTTCGAAATAGTGATTTTCTTGAAAAGCTTCGAAGAGATAATAGACGACATTTCAGAATAAAATTCCGACAAAAGAGGCCACCAAAGATAGAAATGTGTCCAACCGCAAGAGAGAAGCAGCAAGACTTCGACTGCAAGAAAAACATCGAAGACGATCGGATGAACAACGCGAAATGGCAAGACGAAGCAATGCTGCTCGCCAACGAGAAGCTAGAGCTAAATTGACCCTTGACCGGCGTTTGGAAATTCTACGGAATAATGCAGAGCAGCACCGAGTAGCTAGAGAGAGTAGCTAAAGAGAGTAGCTAAAGAGAGTAGCTAAAGAGAGCTCAACACATGAAAGAAGCGAGGAAATTCTTTGTCATAGCGCTGGACAACATTGAGTGGCACGAGAGAATTCAACTCAAGAAAGAAGGGGTGAAATTCTTCCGACTAATGCCGACCAGCCCGTGTGCACTAGTTCTTATACATTTTTGACGGGCCGCCCTTCTTAAAATTTTTAACGCCCTTCTTTCATTTCGTCTTCTTTCTTATTTCAAATAATGGGAGGTGGCCTAGAATGTAAGAAAGTGTAATCCCTATGTAATCAAGAGTGTAAGAAATGATTTGATAATTTGCACCACACAAGCCTAACAAGAACATTTTAAGACGTGAATAAGAGCGTGAATGTCGGTTCAGGGTTACACATTAGAAAAAGTTACATTATTCTTTGAAATGTCATGATGCATATGTCTTCAGTTGATAAACATACATAGGCACCGTGACGGTCCAGTTTGATGCGGAAATTGAAACTAAAAAGTTGAAAAAATAATAAAAATAGTAATTTGATTTACGATTCTGATAATGAAATAAAAAATTGAAAAATAATTTAGAAAACCATTTGAATTACGATTTTGAAAATGGAAAATACAATTAAAAATGTATATTCAAAATAACATTTTGAATTAAGGAGATTCCCAGCACCATAGTGAGACAATGAAACACAGACGTAAGTAAATAGTGTATATTTAATATCATCTGGAAATAAAAGAACACAATAAAACATTCAATATGAAAGAGTGTTAATTAATCTACGGTCTAATAGCGATAATATCATTTGATATCTCTTGTTTAAAATATGAAATTTATCACATTTGAGAAAAAACCAACACTTCAGAAAAACTACATGCATTCGAGATTGAAAATATCTTCACTCTAAAAAACAGATTTGAAAAATGAAAGCATGCACTCTTTCAAAAAATTTTCAAAAAATGAAAACAATCACACTTTCAGAAACATTTTCAAAATGAAAAAAATTGCACTTTCAAAAAAACATTCACAAATGAAAAACTTTACACTTACAAAAAATGTTGTAAAAAAATAAAAAAATTACCTTCCAAGAATTATTCAATAATGAAATACACCCAGAGTCATGAACTCGAGCGTGTAGTGCAGGTAGAAATATTTGTGAAGAGATGAAATTAAAATAGTTTGGCATCGCGAGGCTAGTTTTCTTCGCACAGAAAACGAAACTTTTGTTCGTCCACAAGATATATATTTATATAAATAAATATATAAATTTATATAGATGTATAAATTTATATAACTATTTATATATGAATGATATATATATAGATGTATAAATTTATGTACGTAACAGTCTATATATTTATATATGCTTATTTATTATACATGTAAATATGTCATATATATGAATGATACATTTATATCTATGATGATACATAGTATCTAACTACCCTAACTGGTAGTGAAGATTTTAAAATATTTACTACTAGATATTTTTTAGATAATATAAGATTTCAAGAAATTCACCCAAGGATAAATTGCCAATTAGTTCGCTTTTATTAATAAATTTTAATGAACTTAAACAACAAAATAACAATAATTTGTCATAGTTAAAAGTGTGCATTTAATTAGTTCATCTTTATAATTGAGGCGAAATTAGTTGAATTTCCGAAATTAATTACAATTTTTCAATTATTTCCTGAAACATTATATAAAAAAACGAATTAGTTTCGTAAATCCAACTAATTTCTCCTCAATTACGCATTTAAGTTAAATTTAAATTTTTGCATTGTATCAATTTGAAAAAGATTTGATTATCATAGACGTTGCTGTAGCATTTGGGTTATTGATTTTTATTGGTGATGATTGTTATTACTTATGAGAGCTATTAATCATCAAATAATAATAATCAAGAATTAGAGCTGTTAATCAATTAATAATCACGTTTGCTAAAGTTGGTGATGGAATTTTTTTGTGTAAACGAAAAAAAATTCCGAAATACCAGATACTTCAAGAAACTTTTATTGCACAAATTTTTCTATAATCTAAACTAAGAAATTTAAAACCGAGAAAAACTCAAGAAAATACCCAGAAATTCATAGAAAACTTAGACAAATATTCTTAGCAAAATACTTCTCAGTAGAAAAATATTCTCTTTTTAAGTCAAAAATCTTGACCCAAAAAATGGAATTTTAAAATCTAATGAAACGTTCAAACCCTTGCAAACAAAATGAAACCAACTTCTAAAAGCCGGCAAACAGAAACCGGTTTTTCAGAAACCAGCTTTCAAGACCGGTTTTTCAGGAACCGTTTTTCGGAAACCAGCTTTCAGAAACCGGAAACCGGAACCGGCATTTACTTGTCCTTCTTCTGCTCGGCGGTGGCAAGCGTCGGGATCGCGTCGGTTTCTCCGGTGTTGGTTTTCTTGGGCGTGTATTTAGCGGGAGCCTTGCCGGTGTTGCCAGGCCTGCGTGGAGCACGCTAGTTAGCGGGAATATCGCTATTTCTAATTGGAATGTTGCTATTTCTAGCGGGAATGTTGCTATTTCTAGCGGGAATGTTGCTACTTCTAGCGGGAATGTCGCTATTTCTAGAGGGAATGTTGCTTATTCTAGCGGAAATGTTATTTCTAGCAAGAATGTCGTTAATTTCTAGCGAGAAAACAGTCAATTTCTAACGGAAATGCCGTCAATTCTTGGAGGGAATGTTGAAAATTTCTAGCGAGAATATCGTCAATTTCTAGAGTTAATGCCAACTTCTAGCGTGAATGTCGTTAACTTATAGAGGGAACAAGAGCACTTTCTAGTGGGAATCCCTTATTTTTTTGGGGTGGGGGGGGAAAGGGAACTAAACTTTTTGGGAATGAGAAAATGTTTTCTACTTGCAAACATCAAAATTCACAATACCCTTCAGAGAATAAAAAAAATTTTTTTTTTTGCGAGAATTTGAAAACATTTAGCGAGATTTCCAAAACTTCTTCGGGGTAATTCCTACATTTCTGACAACAACAATCCTGTTTTTTCTTTAGAAAAGCAGAAGCAAAAAAGCGACGACTATTTGTGTGTCTAAGTTTGCATTCGATTATTAGCTAGTTAAAGCCTTCCTATCCGCAACAAATGCAATCCAAACAGAGGAAGGAGGAAGGCACCATTTAGTATGGAGATCAGGGAATGCGGAATCTATGCAGAAGGGGCATAGAAACAGCAAATTGAGAAAGAAGTTCACGAAACAAGATAAAATTTGAAGAATAAAGTAGTAGGTGCTGAAAAACAGGACAGCAGTCAACCAAGAAAACATGGTCCTTAACATAACAAAAACATTTTATTTCGACAAAAAGGCCTACCTAACTCTCAGCTCGGGACCTCACACATTCTCCCCCTGAGAGTGCTAATTCCTCTAGACATAGTAATTGTCTCCACCACAGTGGATTTTTCTTTAGAAAAGTAGTAGCAAAAAGGCAACGACTATTTTTGTGTTAAGGGGACATACCTCCGAAAATCATTCAATAATCAGCCGGTTCCAAGCGAATTTTTTGTTAACGATACATGTGAATATCGATTTTTCTGAACATTAATTTTCATAATATTTATTGCATTCTAATATTGCTACTTATTTATTCATCATGAATATACAAGTTCCCATACTGGGGAGTACAACAATTTTTTTTCGAGCGGAGATCTACGATTGAAATGTTATGCTTACTCTAGCAAATAACTCCCAAAACGAAGAAACCACAGCTAACCCGTCCTTTTAAATGGAAGTAACCAATAACCCGTCATTCTCAATATCTTTCAAATTGTAGTAAAAATGTTACAAATCTAAGCACTCAATATACGTGGAACATCTCCCAAACATAAAAAAATATGAAAAGTCCCAATGTGAACACACATCCCATGTAAACACATCCTCCATGTAAACACACCTCCCCCATGTAAACACACCTCCCCCATGTAAACACACATCCCCCATGTAAACACACATCCCCCATGTAAACACACCTCCCCCATGTAAACACACATCCCCCATGTAAACACACATCTCCATGTAAACACACATCCCCCATGTAAACACACATCCCCCATGTAAACACACATCTCCATGTAAACACACCTCCCCCATGTAAACACACCTCCCCCATGTAAACACACATCCTCCATGTAAACACACATCCTCCATGTAAACACACATCCCCAATCACCACACTATGTTACATGTCTCTAATTCATTTGTAGCAGATATTGTCCATACTAAACATATATGCATGTATGGTGATACATACAAATATGTATGTATTGGAAAACGTATGTGTAACGCATCGTAAGTCAAGCAAGTCGTACGTTTTCGACTTACGATGTAACTACTCGACTTACGATGTAACTACTCGACTTACGATGTAACTACTCGACTTACGATGTAACTCCTCGACTTATGTAACTCCTCGACTTACGATGTAAATAACGTAAGAACCAAACAAGTGTGTTTTTGTGTGTGGGTTTGTCGTGTGTGTAAAATGGGTTCATCATCAGAGAAACCTAAAATTAAGTTAATTTCCAAAGAAAAACCGGGGCTCATTTCCAAAGAAATACGAAGGGCTCAATATCAAAAAACATGAAAAAAGTTCATTTTCAATGAAAAAAGGGGTTATTTCCGAAAAAATAAAGAGGGTTCATTTCGAAAAAAAGAGGGTTAATTCCAGAGAAATACAAGGGGTTCATTTTCAAGGGGAAAAAAGGCTTCATTTCCGAAGAAAAAGAGGCTTATTTTCAGAAATATACGAAGGGTTTATTTCCAAGAGAAAAAAGGGGTTCATTTCCGAAGAAACAACAAAAACAAAAATTACGAGCGGGAATTTTATTGTGATCAAATTTTTTACAAACAAAGAAAAATTAACGGAAGCGGTCGCATAATTTTCAAACAAAACATCAAGTACAATTTTTAAATTAAGAAATTCAATATTATCGCATGAGGCCATTTAAAAAAATATACATTTGTAATTTCGGAAGAAGAAAATCATTTCAGGGTAAGAGAATAAGGGGACGGGAATTCAGGGTAAAAATTGCAAAGATATAAAATTTCGGGGATGAAATATACGAGCACATTCAGGGTAAAAAACATGCTAAATAGAAAACCAATAAATATAGGGTTAAAACGTGCTAAGTTCTAGAAAATAAAGAAGGAACACGCAAATTAAAAAAAAAATACTACACAAAGTTGACTTTACAAATGAGTAAACGAAACAGGGAAGATCGAGGCATATATAGCACAGGAAATTCAATTTAGGGCAAAAGAAAATAAATTCAAGCAAATTTAGGGTAAAAATACTTAACATAACCGAGGTCAAATAGAAATTGAATATGTATATATTTTTACACATAAATCGTTTAGGTGTTCGAATTTAGGGTAAAATGCCGTTTTATAAATCCACGATAAAAGAAATAATAAAATTTAGAAATAAAGAATCATTGCACGGGACAGTATGCGAGAGGCGATGTTTAAATTATTTCTACGTCGAAAGAAATGTGATGATAATAAAGAAAAAGTTAGAAACTTAACACATTGCACGCCAATTCTGTAATACTTGGCAAATTTCACAGGGTAAATTTCATGTGAATTTTTCTCGCTTTCGGGGAATTTGGGGTAAATCCTCTCCTCTTCCCAAAATTTCAGGGTAATATTCTTGAATCACTCATTTTTCGTTAGTCTCATACGTGTGTCATGATAATTTTCATGAAAATATTTGAAATTTAGGGAAAATTTTTTTAGGTTCCATGGATGCGAGAGCGATAGTCAAGAAATGACCAACTTTTAAGGCATATTTTGGAAATATTTTTATATGAAATAGAAAAAAAAGAGAAAGACCTAATGAAGAACTTTACTCCACTTTGCAGAGAAACAACATTCATGTAACAATTTTGAAAAAAGTAAAACAGTGAAAATGGAAAAAAATACAAATGAAAAAAATGAAAAATTAAAACAGAATCCAGAAGTGTAAGAAAAATACAAAAACTAAAAAGTGAAAAATATTCAATTATGGAGACCGCTAATATCCCGAGGAGTAATATTGAATCAAAAAAATATTGCTCAGCCGCTCAATATTTAAAAATTGTAAACCTGCTGTACAAGCAAAAAATATACAATTTTACAAGCGTAGTTTACAAATGAAAAGCGAGTCAAAGCAGGATAAGCTGTATATGTTTATTTACCATAAATATAGATTTACCATAAATTTCACCAGCCCATAAATGTGCGTGTCTTAAATGTGGAACATAAAACTAACATAAATCTAGATTTGCCATAAGTTTGGGCCCAAATAAAATCAGGATTTACTCCAAGAACATTCCTAGAAAACCCTTAAACAATCCATAAAATGTCCATAAATCCTAACGCACTGTAAACTTAGACCTAACGTAAATTCAGGTTTACCATAAAATCAGATATTCCACAAATCCAGACCTATCGAGAAACGCAATAAATCCAAGTTAACCAATATTCTAGATTAACCATGCATCATCAATCCATATCCCCCGTAAATCAGATTTTCCATAAATTCAGATCTCCCAGAAATCCAGATCCTTCATAAATCCAAACCTAAAGTCCACTATGAACCACTTCCACAACTCCAACCCCCAGTAACTAGTGGCGGTAACTAGTGGCTCACAATGAGGGGTGAAAGTCCCTCTAACCAGTCTCTCAGTAACTAGCCCCTGAAACTAATGTCCCTAGTAACCAGTACCCCCAGTAACTAGTAGCTCCCAGTAACTAGTAGCCCCCAGTAACTAGTGGCTCACAAGGAGTGCCGGAAGAGGTACTGCACAGCGAGGCAGAAGAGGGCGAAGAGCGCAAAGCTCTGGAAGGACGTCAGCGACGCGCCGTCACTCGTGGCACCCACGAAGTCCGTTCTGTGGGGTACATGTGGGTTAGTACATGTACAGTTATGTACTTGTGTACTGGGTACATGTACTTGTGTACTGGGTACATGTACTTGTGTACTGGGCACATGTACTATGTACTTGTACTATGTACTATGTACTGGGTACTTGTGAACTGGGTACGTGTACTTGTGTACTGGGTACATGTACTTGTGTACTGGGTACATTTACTGTGTACTGGGTACATGTACTATGTACTGGGTACATGTACTTGTGTACTGGGTACATGTACTATGTACTGGGTACATGTACTTGTGTACTGAGTACATGTACTTATGTACTATGTACATGTACTTGTGTACCCTTAAATTTCTAAAAACTCACAACGACTCTAAAAGCCCCTAAATCTTTTCAAGTTCCCCCAAAACAAACCTAAAGGCCCCTAGTCTCCAAAAACTTCCCTTAAAACGATTTTAGTAAAGCTCCTAATTCCGAATAATTCGCAATACAAACCTAAGAGCCCTTTTCTTTAGAAACTCCCAAAAATTCCTACAAACTCTCCAAAACTCTTCTAAAAACCTTTAAACGAAACCCTAAAATACTAAAATCCCCTAATCCTCGGAAAATTCTTTCGAAACGACTCTAAAAACCGTAATCCCAGTTGAAAATCTACCAAACTCCCCCAAAACTGCCGATGACTTCCTCAAAACTCCCTTAAAACTTCCAAAAAACCTCTAAAATAACCTAGAACAACTTTAACAAGAGCCCCTAAACCTTCAAAAATTCCCTCAAAACTCCTCAAAGCTTTTCTAAAAATCTCTCAAAATGGCCCCAAACTCTTAATCCGCCAAAATCAACAAAAACACCCCAAAAATCTCCAAAGATCCATGTAAACGCCTCAAAAATTTCCAAAAAACCCCAAAACTCCCCAAAAACACCCCTAAAAATTCTCTCACCTCTGTCCACCACCAAGGGTGTTATCGCCTTCGACGTCGTGGTCCGGCATTGGTTTAACGGCCGGTGTGACAGGTCTAACGGGTGGCGTAACGGGACTAACGGGCGGCGAGGCGGGTGTAACGGGGGCAGCGGGGGGCTGTGAGGGGGCCTGGGGAACGGGGCGCACCTCCCCTGCCCCTGGGGCTGTGGGCACCACCTTGCGGCCCAGGGCTTTGTTGATGGCCGTCAGCAGGGGGTA
>JACJUY010011913.1:0-23910 GCA_014220935.1 Platorchestia sp. MABIK | reverse complement strand
GTAGCAGGATAGGAATTTGAAGCTCACGCCTAACGCACAGAATAACGCGTTGACGTTTGGTTCATATTTAGTGGAATGAATCGCATGTTATGCGCTGTTTCATCTTAAGCTAGATAGTCAATGTTACTTAAAGTAAGTTGCTTAAAACTCCCACACAATGTAATTTTGATTAGAAAACTACAGAGCGGTATATTCATGCGCTTTATCGCATGGATATATTGCACATCGATATATTTATGTGAAATAAATATCGATAAATTGCATAGCAATATTTATCGTGTTCTGTCACACGTACACGCGTTTTGTCACACGTACACTTGTTTTATCACACGTACACGCGTTTTGTCACACGTACAAGTGTTTTTTCATACGTACACGCGTTGTGTCACACGTACACGCGTTGTGTCACACGTACACGCGTTGTGTCACACGTACACATGTCACGGTAGTCATTTTAGTGTTACCTCTCTAAAACAATTCAATAAAAATAATGTGAAACAGAACGCGTCTTTTCTATCATCTTGAGGTGTGTACCGTGTGAATTGAGTTTGAAGATAAATGAAGAACGAATTAAAAAATTAGTGAAGACAACTAATTAATTATTTTATTTATTGATTTATTTCATTAAACGCATTTCAGTTATAATTTTTTTTCTTGGTAGGAATGAAACGAGAAAAAGGAGCTTAGTTAATTTTTTCGGATGCTAAATTAAATATTGAAGCAAACCATGCAAAGCTTGAATGCAATTAAGAAACTTTCCTGATTACGTACGCGGCGCAAATCTTCTGCTAGGGCAGGAATGACGTCAGACAATTTTTCAGAGCTTGTTACATTCTCTTCAGAATTCATCTAAAATATGCGACGGCTAAAGATTCAGAAAATTCATCAATAGTTAAAATTCACGTATCTTTGATACGAACGTTTGTGAATTTCGGTGTTTATTTTATTTAACTTTTTTGAGTTTTAACAAAAATCTAACGTCATAAGTATTGAATGCTTTTTTTTCATCAAAAAACCAATTGCAACGACGGTTGATTCCAATTGGGAATTCAATTGGGAATTGATTTTAATTGCGAATTCACGCTCTACCAAACCATAAAAACTGTGTTTTTCACAAGGGTCACTTCATAGAGCAAATATGAAATAATGAACATATCATTTTCCACTGAATACATAATGCAGAAAAAGCATTCTCGGTAAACCAATTTAACAAGTAAACTCCTCAATATATATATATATATTCGTTGTTACCAATGCAATTTANTAAAAGAAGTTTCTAAACCGAATTCCGTAACTAAACGTTTGCCTTAAATAGAATTTAAATCTAAAAACAAAAAACCTACAAGCAATGATAACAAAAGCAATAATAACTCGATAACAAAGGTGTTCTTTGATTATTTAACTCATAGCAAGGAGAAAACGTAGGAGGCAATTACTCGACATAAACGAAGTTCCTAAATGAAAATAAGCAAATAAACGTTTGCCTTACATTGAATGCAAATCGAAAGATAAAAATACCTACGAGAAATGATGACAAAAGAGTTATCAACACATAGCAGCTGCAACAACGGCAGAGCATCGATAATGAACCAATTACATACTCTTTGATGAAGTCTAATGCACACGAAGTAAGGGACCTAGGAAAGCGCCAGCAAAGGCTAAGCGCAACTCTAAAAATTATCTCCAGGTCTCTAGCATGAACAATTCAGTGCGAGGCAGATCCATTTAATCCATTGGTACTAGACGAACATAATTAAGGTTTATGTTGCGAGATCCACAGCTGGGTCGGCTCAGCTACGTCCCATCTCGCGCTTTTTAAAGGATTTGTTTGGGTCGACACGAGCTCTGTTTTTGGTGCACGCCTTGTGTCGAGTTATCCGAGTTGTGTGATGCGAGTTACACGAGTTGTGTTATGTGAGTCTCGTTCTAATCTTTTTGTGACGAAGTGGAAGAACCAGCTTATGGTATTACTGTTGCAAAACTACACAGATCGAGCATTCGTCATGTCCGCTCATCGACGTTTAAATTGATGACTCAAATGCTCAGAGTGTCGAGTTCGAACTTAAAAAAATAGATAAAAAATATTGAGAAAATACTATTTTGTTACATTTCTGTTGAGATCTACTACAGTAGTTTTTACTCGTTTTTAAGCAAACGTACGTGCTGACAGTAGCGAGACAAGTACTGGTATCGAGGCTCGCAACTTGCCTGCTGAAATTCGTCGCCGCGATCGGGGCAGGCGGTCGTCAATCAACGTAGCATTAACGTGGATGGCAGCGCCGGCGCTGCGCAACGGCTGCGCAGAAATGTCTACTCGACTTGAATAACTGTTTCTAGCAGAATTTCATTACGTGAAGCGGTGTAGTTCTTCGCTGTTATTAAGATCCTGTGACATTCTGCCCTGTGAGAACTTTGCGGCGCTAAACTGAGTTATTTTACGCTAATCTTTTTGCGCGTTAATCTTCATAATAAAACACTAGACTTAAGATACAATCTGTTGGTGTCTCACTTATGTTAAATAAATTGTTGAAATTATTGAACACTAATCTACACATATGCTGGGTGCGATTTGTGACTCACAATCTGATTTTTTTGACGAAACTCTTCACAATTACACCGATCTAAAAATGTGTTCGTATGTTCTACGTTCCTGACTAAAATGCCGCCATCTTTGGAGCCTCAAAAATTTTCTTTGATACGTAGTTTACTGCAATTTCAATTATCCTTTTAATATTGCTATCATATGTATAGTCTAGGGTAATTTTTCCTGCAGTCTGTGGTCTACAGGCTGTGTGCACTGCAGCCGGTGTGCACTATTAAGATACTTCTGAAAATATTGTTGGATCAGTCGGTATAAAAACTTATTTCGGGTTTGTTCTTCAGTGTCTGCATTGGCACGTATTATTTTTCGCCTGAGGAAGCAGCATTGCCCTACAAACACATCACTTGTTAACATTTGCATGTGAGAGGCAGCAGAACTTCGCTTCATCAAATCAGCTTACAACGAGAAAAATTACTGATAAAGCTTGTGTACTGGTTTTCATTTGGAAAATACTCGACTTACAATTTTTTCAAAAATTGCCTATTGAGCAGAACTTGAATCATGAAAACGCACACCATGCACTCAAAACACACTTAATTATTTTTATTAAAGAACCATAGTCACAGAAAAATCACTTCAATTCTTCAACTGCGTTTTAGCTAGCGCATTCAAAAAATCTCGGTACAAATTCATCACTTAGGTTTACCCAGACAAAATGCTTGTATAAGCTCGGTCTCTGTGACGTACAAGCGGCACATATTATAAGGATAAATCCAAATTGCATGGCGATCGAGGGGCCGTAAAGTAAAACTAGTATCGAGGAACATACTGGTCAACGGAAGCTGCCGTTGTCTGTGAGTCCTCAAAAAGATTGGCTATAAGAGCGTCACCGTAGACAAGAATCTCGGCCAATAGCTGGCCAATCCTGGCCAATCGCTGCTATGAGATCTTGTATTGGCCGGCGATGGGCGCAATATCTACTCCTTGGGGAAATATACGGACTGTTGAAATATTTAGATGCAGGAAGTCTTTAGATAAAGGAAATATTTAGATGCAGGAAGTATTTAGATAAAGGAAATATTTAGATGCAGGAAATATTTAGATGCAGCTAAGCTAATTTTAAATAAATTGGGGAGTTGCGGTGGGTATTGGATCATCCTCATTTTGTAGCAATTATTGGAAAAATAAGGCTCAAAGCCGTTGCGTGGGTAGGCTGTAGAAAATAAAAGAGTGGGGGAATACGCGAGGGTCCAAAATATTTTATTATCGTTCGATGTGTGTTCTTCTAATGAACCTTTTCCTCGAGTAAATCCTGGCTCTGAATGTTTGATAAATTTTAGTCCGTCAGTTTTCTTGTAAAGGAAATGTTCAGTAACAATGTAGCGATAGTAAAATTAATTCGATTTGGGATTGTTATTTTTGGCGCGCAACTAAAAATTGATTATAACGAAAATTCAGGACGAATATTTTGGTGTCAGGTCACAACCTAGGATTTGCTATTTGAAGGAGAGGAAGAAAATTCATAATTTAGTGAAGAAAATTCATAATTTAGTGGAGGAAATTCCTAATTTACTGGAGAAAGTTCATAATTTAGTGAAGAAAATTCATTATTTAGTGGAGGACATTCATAATTTAGTGGAGGAAATTCATAATTTAGTGGAGGACATTCATAATTTAGTGGAGGAAATTCATAATTTAGTGGAGGACATTCATAATTTAGTGGAGGAAATTCTTTATTTAGTGAAGAAAATTCATAACTTAGAAATCTTATCAGCGTACGAAGCAATACTTTCCCACTCGCTGTCTACAAGAGCCTCTGTTTCTTACGTTTGTTTTTAGAAACTTTTGTGGTGATGCGTAACTTATTTTCCGTAGAATTACTACCGTGAAAACTCTTATTGCAACAGAAATCAGCGTGACTTTAGGTAGAGACCAGACGGCCGTTCAGTGAGGCCTCTCTATTGCCGGTGTTGTACCGAAAAAATCAAAGCGACTCCAGCTTTAAAAAATGACCCTTGTGTAAGTGTTCCAGGACTTAAAAATCAACCAGGAATGAATGAAAAATTCTCAGTTGTTAAGTAGGTAGGAAATGAAAAAAAGTTTGGTCATTTGTGTGGTATGTTGGTATTATCCAGGGAATCAGTTTTTAAGTAGAAATAAGAAGTTTACTTGTTTGTGTGGCCTGTTAATTTGATTCTGTGAATACTAACTTACTAATATGTAAGTAAAGGCATAATTTTTTGTTTACGATGTTATTACGGAAAATGAAAGACAAAAAACGATGTGTAACCTCCACACTGTGAGATTCCTCTATTTTGAAACAAATGAGTCGTAACTTTTAGGCCTATTTAAAATTTGTGTGTGTATTAAAGGAAAACTTTTCAAGCCTCGCAGCTCACCAAGTTCCGTCATTTTTCAATTTTGCAAAATAAAGTGCGAAAGATATCAGGAAATTGCTGAAATACGTGGAGAAAGGTAATTATTTTCCTAGTTTTTTATCAATTATTCTTTTACTGCTAGCGACGGCATGCTCTTTCTATATTATTCCGTAAGCACAAAAATGATTTTTTTAAATTTTTTTACTCAAGTATTCCAGTGTGAAAAAGTTAGCAGACCCCGCTTGCCAGCTAGATTACATGGTGTCAATCTTTTGCCTGTAACGTGCAAATCATTCTCATTAGATATGCGTTGCAGTACTTAATTATCAAAGTATATACATATTTAAGAATATTGGCAATCACAGTTCTAGCTGAACTTGTCTGATACTTTTTAGCTCATGCAAGTTTCAAGGTTTACATGTTTATCGATGAAAAGGAAAATGCAAGGTTCAAGGTTCCGCACTTCTCTCGATGAATTTTTTTTCTAATGTGGAAACTGCATCGTGTTCGTGTGAACTAATCCGAGTCCAGTGTTTTCAAAAGCAATATATTTACCGTCATTCGTATATCATTGGAAAGATAAATCTCAAGAGGTGAAACAGAAGTGTACATAATTTAGCAAAATAATTTACCAATGCCGGGAAATGAAACAAAAACGAGACGAAGATGCATTTTTCAAAATGGCATTTAATATTTTTGAACAATGCATGGCCTGCTTCAGTCACCGCCTCATTAGAAACTTAAGAATGAAGAAAATTCTGCAGAAAATAATCCTCTCGTAATGACTAATTAATGCTTAATTTCATCGGAATTTACTTCATTTTATGTTTTTGAAAACAGCATTCAAGTTAGATTTGATATAATTACATTTGGACACTCGGCTGGCCTGTGCATCGTATCTGTGTACTTTCTAACACAATTAAATTTCAAATTTAATTGTACTACACCATTCTGAGCAGTATTTCTGAGATAGTTTATAAAGTGTCTTTTTTTCAGTGTAATACCCTATTGTGTTTTTCACTGTGTATTTATTTTAAAGTTTCATCTCCTATTGTGTATTTCATTGTGTATTATTCAAAGTGTCATCTCCTACTGTGTATTTTACTGCTTATATATTTTAAAGTGTCATCTCCTATTGTGTTTTTTGAGCTCATGGCCATTGAAATGAAATTTCTAGCATTTGTTCATTCTGTACAATTCTTGAAACAAATCGTTGCTCAAATGTGTCAGAAAAATTCCCCAGACACATTTGCATTTGACAGCGTTCCGTGGAGAGCCCACTTTAAATTTTGTTGATGGCGTTCTAGCGTTTTTCAATAAGCAATAACCATACACACGCCCGCAGTAATTTGGAAGCGAGATTTCAGTCCACGGAAAAGCGAATTTAAGATTTGCTTCCGCTCGGTCATCAAGGATTCATTAATCTAAGATTAACATTTCTGATGGTCATTAACACGTTACCTCAAAAATGACTAGTATATGTCCAATATAGTATAATATTATCTTGAAAAAAGAGCAATCCTTCTGTTTTCAAACAATTAAATTTAACAGTAACAGCAACCTGCCGTATGTAGTACAAAGTTTTAAAAGCAGGGCAGTATTTTGTATACATATAATAATGTATGTGAAAGCCACGTACGGCTATGAGGTTAGATATTGACTTATGGTCCTAATGAGAGAGAATTAGAAACGTACCCATCGCCTCTCATATAAATCTCGCACATTATACTCTCGGTGAAATGGACCAGACTAATGGACTCGACTTATACTTGCGGTGAAATGGAGTCGAGCTGAGAGTTGTGTGTATTTATAACCTAAAAAAAAGCTTGAGGCCAATTAATAATAGAAGAATAAGTGAAATTTTTTAGAGACACAAGTTTACGATTGCAGACATCAACACGATTGTTGCGGTGGTCTCGTTATCTTAGATTTACGACATGGCCGCTGCTGTCGTAAATTGCAATTTCATCCCTGCAAACGAAATAAACAAGAATTTCAGGCTCAATGGTTTCCGCGCTCATCATTTTTGGACCAAGTAAAGTGATCGAGTGGTGTAATGTTTAAAGAAATATCTTGGTGAACACGAAGCATCTTGCTAGTATGGTGCCATTTCAGATGGGGCGAATTTTTTGATACGACGTCGATTAAAATAGTGGGACTGCGAGAGTTTTTAAGTTCTAAATTTTGCTTGCAAGGTTCTATAAGGAGAAATAATCTCACGAATCATGTAATAAGGAGATGAGATAATTAAATATTTTAGAGTAATTAAGTGTCCCATTGACAGGGGATAAAAAAGCGGACTGCTGTGTGTTGAATTTCGTAGCCCGAAGATTTCACGTTCGTCATCTTGAACAGGACAACAATGCAAAAAAGACTGCATCATTCACGTAACCAAACGCGTTGTCAGACTGTCTTTGTTTGTGGTTAACATGATCCAATGAGGGCCTTTTCAATAGAAAATTTTGCAAATTTTTGGGACTATGGCGACAGAAAAGGGAAGTTTAGTAACACTCACCTCAATGCAATAACTTTGACTCCATACTTACTGGCTAACTTATTTGACTTTAAAAATGTGCGTTATGGACCTTTAAGAGAACATGAAGCGTGGAAATAAGTTTGTGACATTTACAAAAATTAATGAGTATACAAATACTTGAATTAGGGCGGTAGAATTGAGTATAAATGAAACCTTGTCACGGTGTGATGCTTTAGTGTACATATATGGCTTCGCTATAGATAATGTAAAAGTCGTGGGAAAGCTTGGAGATCAGATTAGAATTTTGAATGCATTTTTAAATCTGAGTGCCACAAACTTCCCATCTAAGCCAACTATCTGCTCAAGGACGTAGAAATAATGTAAGGCATTTTAATCAAGAACACTACCTTTTTATTTATTCTACTACATTCTCAAGTCATTATTTAATTGTTCTTCAATTCAACCTCTTCACCATGAAATGTTTGTGTTGATCTCTTTATAAAGATTAATAAAAAAATTAAATCAAGTTTTGGCTTTAAAACACTCACAAGATAACGCTTGCATTCTGCTCAAACGTCTCACTTTGGAAACTTAGCATTAAAGAAAGCTCTATTTTCGTCTCCCCGCCTTCGTTGAAGCATATTGAGGCATTTCTTCTTTTCAAAGCGACCTAGTGATGCTTTTCGCGCTGCCACCCAGCAGCGTCTCTGGCAAAACAAATATTCTCGAGTCGATGGCTCAGTTGAAAGAAGTTTTCTAGAGTCGGACATCGTCGACGCACAACAGAAACTATTTTGCAGAGCATCGCTTCATTCCGAGCTCTCGCACAGGATTATTTATACGCGAGGACAAAGTTGCGGAGGCTTTTACTCTGGAGAATAACACGTTACGAAACTTCTGTGAAGTTTGTTGAGGACGTGTTACTTTAAATTGCATTGGTAACAACGAATATATATATATATATTGAGGAGTTTACTTGTTAAATTGGTTTACCGAGAATGCTTTTTCTGCATTACGTATTCAGTGGAAAATGATATGTTCATTATTTCATATTTGCTCTATGAAGTCACCCTTGTGAAAAACACAGTTTTTATGGTTTGGTAAAGCGTGAATTCGCAATTAAAATCAATTCCCAATTGAATTCCCAATTGGAATCAACCGTCGTTGCAATTGGTTTTTTGATGAAAAAAAAGCATTCAATACTTGTGACGTTAGATTTTTGTTATAACTCAAAAAAGTTAAATAAAATAAACACCGAAATTCACAAACGTTCGTTTCAAAGATGCGTGAATTTTAATTATTGATGAATTTTCTGAATCTTTAGCCGTTGCATATTTTAGATGAATTCTGAAGAGAATGTAACAAGCTCTGAAAAATTGTCTGACGTCATTCCTGCCCTAGCAGAAGATTTGCGCCGCGTACGTAATCAGGAAAGTTTCTTAATTGCATTCAGGCTTTACATGGTTTGCTTCAATATTTAATTTATTATCCGAAAAAATTAACCAAGCTCCTTTTTCTCATTTCATTCCTCCCAGAAAAAAAATTATAACTGAAATGCGTTTAATGAAATAAATCAATAAATAAAATGATTAATTAGTTGTCTTCACTAATTTTTAATTCGTTCTTCATTTATCTTCAAACTCAATTCACACGGTACACACCTCAAGATGATAGAAAAGACGCGTTCTGTTTCACATTATTTTTGTAGAATTGTTTTAGAGAGGTAACACTAAAATGACTACCGTGACATGTGTACGTGTGACACAACGCGTGTACGTGTGACACAACGCGTGTACGTGTGACACAACGCGTGTACGTGTGACACAACGCGTGTACGTGTGACACAACGCGTGTACGTGTGACACAACGCGTGTACGTGTGGCACAACGCGTGTACGTGTGACACAACGCGTGTACGTATGAAAAAACACTTGTACGTGTGACAAAACGCGTGTACGTGTGATAAAACAAGTGTACGTGTGACAAAACGCGTATACGTGTGACAAAACGCGATAAATATTGCTATGCAATTTATCGATTTTTATTTCACATAAATATATCGATGTGCAATATATCCATGCGATTAAGCGCATGAATATACCGCTCTGTAGTTTTCTAATCAAAATTACATTTTGTGGGAGTTTTTAAGCAACTTACTTTAAGTAACATTGACTACCTAGCTTAATATAAAATAGCGCATAACATGCGATTCATTCCACTAGATATGAACCAAACGTCAACGCGTTATTCTGTGCGTTAGGCGTGAGCTTCAAATTCCTATCCTGCTACACTCGTATTAAGGTTTTATGTTCTATTTAGCACTGCAGTTGTAATTAAATCGTGTGAGGATTAAGCGGAACGTCGTTCTGAGATTCGATTAGGGTCATTGATCAGCTTACATGTATCTCGCTGAGAGCTTCCGGCCACCAGTTGTGTATTTATTAAAACTGGCAGCGAATAGAGCCGCATTTTTCACGGAAATTTACCGTGGGAAAGTGTCAGCTCTAATGTTTTTCCAGTATTATTATACACAGCGTTTTCACGGGTATTTATGGGGGAAAAAAGTGTTACTTATGAAATTTTTCCATTAGTAATTATTTTCATTACTATTATAATGATTTTATACGGCGATTCAACACAAAAGACGCTAGTGATGTTTTCTCAATGCAAGTTTATTCTTAGCTTGGGGATATATAAATTGGAGTTCTGAAATTTGTTCTTTGGTAATGGCATTTGAGGAATATTTGATCCATTGTGTTGAAAGAATCAAGTGACATGCACTTGAGTTTTGACTTCAACTGGAATTTCTTCATCCAAAATAGGCCGTCTGAAGATATAATTTATTTTACTTTCATTTTTTATTTTTATGCTGAATACAACGGTTATAAACAGTGATAACTAAATGAAAACCAAAAAGTCGGAAGATCAACTCGTATAGAAAACACAGCCATTAACTGAAATCGTCTGCTGTCACCATGGCGAGTGACCTCACTGGCATAAAATGGCATATCAAGTGAACATCTGCGTGACCAGCTGTGCTCAGGAAAATAATTGAACTTTGAGTTTTTATCAGAAATAGGTTTCTGCAAATGAAATTGTCTTACAGTAAAATATATTCTGTCATTCACTAGAGTTATAGCTCATTTATATATTTGAATGCCAAAAATCCATGAATTATCGGCAAATGTGATTATGGATATACTGTATGAGTATGAATAATCCATAATCATTTATTTGTTTGCCGAAAGTATAGAACATCACTGCCTTAAACAATTTCTGCAAAATTTACAACACGGGCTGAGGACTAACTGAAAACTAACTCCCTCATTATTATGTTATTATTGTTATTATATTAGCATTTTATATTATATGTTATTATAATTACCCTTGTTGTTATGGGGTAATGTTAGTTATTTTCGGAATAATTTGGATTTTAGACACCTATTGTTTTGAGGTTACCTAATATTTTTATCCAATCACAAATGTTTTCGGTTGCTCATTGTTTTGAAGTAATGCTAATTTTCTAGAGTAACTAAGAACTTTGTACGTCTTTTATTATTTTAAAGTTCTGCTAAATTTGTGCATTATTTTGATATTATGCTAATTTCCCCGAGTAATTAAAAATTTGGCAAGTCTGTTCTTATTTTGAGGTCAAACCAGTATTTGTGTGGTAAATCTGTTGTTATTTTTAGGTTATGGTAATTTTTTCGTGCGGTAGATCTCTTATTATTTTGAAATTATACTATTTTTTCGTGAGACAAATCTCTCATTATTGTGAGGTTAAGCTAGTTTTTCGTGAGGTAAATCTTTCATCATTTCGAGGTTATGCAAGTTTTTGTGTTGTTTCAGACATTGTTAGTCACTTTGGAAAGCTCATTTTACTGAACATATTCCCGTAGTCTTTCTTTTCCGTCCCCAAAGCGAGCAATGGAGGCCAGGCCGCACCAGAGGAGCGTTGCAGGGCCGCACTTCCCCTTAATTTGCACACATTAACACCTCTCAGCTGAGCACCTTAGCTCCACATTAATGCGATGCCAAGGCTGTATTATTTCAAGCCCTACTTGACAGTCTCATTAGCGCCGAGTGAACTGCCGGGCGTTGTGGACAGCAGGTCTGTAAGTCTCCTTCGGACTGTGAAGACAATTATTTCAATAGCAGGTCTGTAAATCTCCATGCGACTCTAAAGACAACTCTTTCCATTTCAGGTCTGCAAGTCTTCTTGGGACTGTAGACACACAACCAAAATTGGGACTGGGACAGGGACCAAATTGGGACTTGGGACTGTAAAGACACAACCATAGAAGGTCTGCAAGTCCCGCAGGTCTGTAGAGACTTATATTTTTCCAAGCCAAGCCATGAATCATCTTGCTGTTGACATCGCAGGAGGATTTTTACTAGCACTTGGAGTATAAAAGCGACGGCAACAGTGACTTGGAGGGCAATAAATGCTGCTAATGTGATGTACCGTCACAAATCTTACACTGAAATGCAAACGGTCATCCAAAAAGCGTTGAATGTTTTCAGCCATTCGCGAAAAAAAGAGTTGCATGAGAATTTTTACCCGACGTGATTCTTGTGAGTGTGAACACGTGAATTTTGCTCTAAAACGGATTCAGTACAGAATATTTAGGCTCAGTTTGTCAATGATTCAAAAACAGGGCTTAGAAGGAAATTCCGATCAAAAAGTGACACAAATAGATTATTGATAGAATAAACAAATAAAATGTACTTTATCACACAAACATTTGTCTGTCATCGTAAACCAGCAAAATTCAACCCCACTCGATTTTGATGCATCAGTATTTTTGCAAAAACTAATTTCATGCCCTTGATAGTTGAAGGAAGGCAACCATGGCCTCGGAGTGTTGCCATCGAGGTGTGAATGACGTTGAAATGTTCCTCGAAAGTTGCGTTACCTGCGGAATACCCGCGATGAACTTTTTCTGATGCCATTTCAGGGAAGATGCAGTGCTGTTTTTTTGTCGTTTCCATGAGTATTTTCAAGTTATATAGAGGCTTAACGAATGTGTCCGGATTTTTTTCAGAAAAATATTGCACCCATCGACTTCAAATTACTCTCAAACGAAAGATTAAAACATTCTTTCGTTTGAGAGTAATTTGAAGTCGATAGGTGTATTGTTTCGAAAGTTACCAGTGGGTGAACTTATGTGTTGCATTTGTGGTGGGGCTTATCTGAAAAAGATCAAAGTATCCATCATTAATTCGAAAATGTTCCTGCATATGAGGAACAAAATATAAAGGCTTACAAAAAATCACAAAACCATTACAACCTAATTCATAATTATAAGATCCACCAGATTGATGAGGTGAGACTAAGAAAATGTTTGTGTGGCATATCAAACTAATAACTGATCCTAACTTAAAACTTCTTCATAACTTCTATAAGTTATGAGTTATAACTTCTTTAGTCACCAGGTCAGATCTTAATGCTAAGCTGCACCTAAGCATGAGAATCTAAGGAGATGCTAAGTAAAGAAACGGAGCTATACACTAAATGGTGAGCACATTTCCATAACCGGAGTTGCAGAGCAGCTGCAGATTGATAGTGTAGCAGAAGAATGATATATAATTTTACGTCTCAAGTAACGAAAGAACTCTACTCAAAAATGGCCAAATGAGATGCATGACTGCACTTGAAAAATGGTGAAAATGTGATTTATCGAGAAACTATAAAATGAAAACGCAAACCCTCATTAATTCGACAGCAATGATGACAAATCTCCTCATAAGAATTGTAAGAACCGCCGATCACCAACTAAATAGGAAAGGCTGATCGACATATGATCATGTTTGAGCGCAGTTGCGTTCAATCAGCAGTTGTGTTTCGTATAGAAAAATTTCTTCCTTTGAACGCATTTGCGTTCATACATTATCAATTGCAATTGCAACTGATAATGTCTAAGTTGCAACTGATAAGAAGTTGCAACTTGTGCAGTTGTCGCAGGATTTGCTAGCAGAGCTACAAAGACCTTAAATGAGGTCTTTGAACAAAGACCTCTAGCGAGGTCTTTGGAAGCAGCAGCTGTTGCAGACGACAGAGGTGTTTGCTGGAGAAGCAAAAGTGGCAATTGCGAGGCAATTTTTGGGAGATTTTTACGCTACTTAGCTCAATTAGATTGAAGCACTTGAGGACAACTTTACAAGGCGCTACTTAACTCGTGCAATTAAATAGTGGAGCAAATTATATTAGACCGCTTGGCAACTAGACGATGAGTTGGGTCATCGTCAGGTCTCGACTTAAAATGGCTAAATGAATGAATAATATTGTTTTCTTAGGATGTGTCGGATTTCGACTTATTGTGATCTTATTTAACGGTGTGGAGAACGAACTGCAGCTGAGCAGCCTCAAATGACCATCTTAAGGACATTTGGACTTGCTCAGCGTGGCAATATTCGCCGTGCTTGCAGATTGTGGTGTCTAAAGGGTTGGAAATTTGAAAGTTCTCTTCCTATCTGCAGAGACATGTGCATTCAAAATTCGTGTGCATTCATACGGGAATTCGTTTTCGTGTATTTGCCATGTGCATGAATGTAAGGAAATAAGGATTTATAGGCTTTTGAGACAAGTGTTTTATATATGATTTAATTTTGTCATGTTTCACGTTCTGACTGTACTTCATTTCAGTACTAAAAATGGAATCGTAAAACTTCGAAATGTTTGATTTTAAAATGGTCATTGGTCATTTACTTCTTGGTTTGCTTTTTTTCATTAAACAGAGATTTTTCTAGAAATAGACCGATTATTATAACGCATGAATGATAGTACAGAGGCGCATTGTAGGCTGAGTTATTTAATTTTGAGTACACCCATTGAAGGCAGAATTAAATGCATTTCGACTGGTATTGACCATCTGCCTTCACAAAAAATTAGAAAATCCAAATATTTGCGTACTGTTCGAACTTCTTTTTCCGTACTTATTTTTAAATGAAATAAATATAATTTTTGAACTTCCCTTTTCTATAAAGCCTTAAGAGACTCTGAGCAGCTTAGACAAGCCTTACTTTTCCCTCTTAAAGAGAACACGAGGGTAGTTTTGAGATTTTAACTCCATCATTTTTTTGCATTTCTGAGTAACAAATTGATGCCGAGGTGAAGATGTCGCACTTTTAATATAGGATTTTATTGTACGTGTCAGAATATTTTAGTTCATTAGAGGAGGTGTTGGGGATCAAACAGAAGATTGCGCTGCGGAATGGTCTGGTACACAATATGTGCGCACTTGATTAAGTTGAAATCTTATGCGAATGTTTTTTGGAATTTCAAAACATGTTAAGAAATGAACACATTTCTACATAGCAGAACTGGTTCTTCTATACTTCTATTTCCTCACCTCATTTTTATTTTTCGCTCCTTAAAATCACAAAACGAAAACACTCGTAGTGCCAAGCATAGTGAACTAAAAAATGCAAATGCCGAGTTTTTGTATTTTCAATTTCGTTTGATTACACCACAAAAACAGAATTGTCAGCGTCTACAATTACTCTAGCAAATTCAATACAATATTGTACAGAAGCAAAGTTTACTTTTGACTTCCATTTTTCGGATTGAAGCTCATAAAC
Organism: Platorchestia sp. MABIK; assembly: GCA_014220935.1. Classification (NCBI taxonomy): domain Eukaryota; kingdom Metazoa; phylum Arthropoda; class Malacostraca; order Amphipoda; family Talitridae; genus Platorchestia; species Platorchestia sp. MABIK. The sequence goes on along the minus strand of JACJUY010011913.1, from coordinate 8,934 downwards.
AATTTTAATTCAAATTATTGTTTTAATTTGAACTTTCGACGCGCAATTCTGTCTTCAAAATGCTAACTGAATTTTTATATGACGTCTGTCCGTTAATGAAAGTATTTTGAGAGCTTTCAGTTTTTAATGACATAAGTCAAATAAAAGGTTGCAGCGGAGGTCAATTCATGTTCAAACGATAACTCACAAGCTGTTTTCTTTTGTATTAAACTTGAGAGTTAAAATAATAATGGATACAATATTTTTTACCCAAAACTACAAAGTTTAATGGAGCAAATCTCACTCCAACTCAATTTGGAACCCCTAAAACATGTCGTAAATTTTTATTTTCTCAAAACCATAGAGTTCGATGGTGCAAACTTCACTCCAACTCATTATTGAAAATATATTTTTAAATTAATATTTTTTCAAAACTGTAGAGTTTGATGGTGCAAACTTTCCTCCAACAATACCTAATTGATATCGTAAATTATATTTTCACAAAGCCATTTTTTCGATAGCGCAAAATTTACTGTCACGTGTTGTGTCCCTAAAAGATATCGCAAATTTTTTTTTTCAGAAAACTATACTGTTCGATGGTGCACACTTCATTCCAACTCATCATTGAAAATATATTTTAAATTAATATTTTCTCAAAACTATAGAGTTTGATGGTGCAAACTTTGTTCCAACAATACCCAAAAGATGTAGTAAACTTATATTTCCACAAAACCCTAGTTTTCGATGGGCGCAAACTTTCCTCGAACGTGCGGTTGAACCCCAAAAAGATGTTGGGCCGCATCTGTTAGCAGGAGCCCACAAAGAGTGGTGCTGCACAAAGCGCTTCTTTTGCTGCGCATTGATTGGAAAATCGCACTGGTGCTTCCGTGCACGAATTGCAGAAGCAAAGTGGCCAAGTCTCGCAGCAGCTCCGTAATTTGTCCGGGAACTAGGGGCCATTTCGGCCCGCCGTGTTCTGCAGATCTCGATACTTCCGTCCGCAGTAAAGGACCGTCAGAGCTCTGCAAGAAGCAAACGCTTCGCTCTCGCCCCAAAGAGCAAGCATCGTTGAGTTCCACACCCAAGTGATGGAGCTATCATTGAAGATTTGCTCGAATTCCCACATCTAACATCGAGATTTTTAGCGGAATTTTGCTAAGTGTGCGAGTGGGAAATGGGAAGTCTTGGAGTTGAAGTTAAGCCATACTTAGAGCTGAGATTGGGAGTATAAATTGGGAAGAAGGGCGCGGGTTTATTCCAAATGTCCTGGAATAAATTTGAGAATTGCAGGTTAAACTTATAGCTGCTAGTTTCTCAAACTCGAGTCAAAGGTGAGATACGTAGTTTTGACAGCGTTAATTTTATGATATCAACCGGTAATGTAGAGGCAGAAATAATTGCATGAAATTCATCGAAACCGAAGTCCTTACATCGTGCAATCGGGAAAACTTAGTAAACGATTTCGATTAAGGATGTTCACTATCGTGTCTTATGTGGAGAAGACTGAACGTCTTGCTTCTAGTCATTATAAGTCCTTGTTTGAGAACTGCATTATGTTAAAACCAAATAGTAAAAATAGCTAAGAGCAAAAATTTTCCTTCTCGAATACATAAAATATGGCAGAATTCAGTTTCAAGACATTCACGGTCACTTGCTGTAAATTATATGAGCAAGGATCATGTTGGCATTATGAAACGTTTAGGTTTTATTCTAATTGATGAGTGAAATTGAAATTCTTTTACTGCGTTGATTGTAGGTTTATTTTGAGATATTAAGCGATGGTGGGTCGTAATTCACTGTTACATAGTAAATTATCAAGCCAAAAATAAACGTGTAGAATTGTCAAAGTTAAAATTGTTAAAATTCTCAAAGCGAAATTGGCGACAAGAATTCATGTTGAAATCATTCAACATTGGTGGAATTGGGCACTAAAAATACCTAAAATCATTCAAAAAATTGGAAATTGTCAAAAAACTGGAAATTGTAAATCAATGCTTTTGAACTTTCTTTCTATGCAATTGGAAAATGTAGTTCGTTTCAACGTATTAAAAAATGAGAATCCGATACAAAGGCGTTCGAACTTTCCCCAGGGCATCTTACTGTGGCGGGGAAAGTTCAGAAGCCGATAGATAAAACTACCAGGAAAATGAATAGCTGCGCTGGGAAGAGATCCCTCCATGAAAAATTCATCAAAAGCTCGTTAAGCAACAGTGAAGCATGGAGTCATTCATCACCGCTTCGGTCCTCCTCGAGACTGGACGGGTCCTGCATCTCTCTTTCATCTTCTTTCTGCTTTCATTATCGTTTTCATCTTCTCTTTACTATCACCTTCTTTCTTTATTCATCTTTTTTCATCTTCTCTCTTCTTTCATCTTCTTTCTTTCATCTCTCTCATTTTTTCACCTTCTTTCATCTTTCTCTCTTCTTTCAACTTCTTTCTTTCGTCTTTCTCTTTTCTTTCCTCTTTTTTCTTTAATTTCTTCATCTGTCTGGTGTGGTGATAAACTATTAAATATTAATTTTTGTCATGAATTCGGAGTACTTTTTGGCAGGTTTGTGGAAATTACCATTAAAGTTTTACATATATACTAATGTTGTACTTCTGTAAATGATCTATGTCAACTGATGTGGTGTTCATGTAAATGTTATTTGCCTTAACTCATTTCCTACATTTGTCTGGCTTTAAAATTTCACCTGAAATACAAAGCTTCGGAATCCATGATGGAAGTGTATTTAAAATTTGAAAGCGTGAGTTAATGAATGTTACTTCGATTGCTCTGGAGATCATCGACAGTGTTTTGCTGCCGGTGAACATAATAACAGTTAAGATAATGTTGGACGATTTTTGAAAATTGTAACTTGATTTGCCAGATTTTGGATCTTTTCGGTCGTTCACCATTAAGAAAATGGTGAACGATTTTATGGAAATTGTTACTTGTTTTTCAAGTCGAATATTATTAACAGCAAGCTCCTATTTAGCATTCAGCTGTCCACTGAATTTCAATGATGTCTGTTAATTGTCTATCATATAAATTCAGATTTGAAATTTTAAAAGTATTTTATTAATATGAATGTTACAAAATGATGTCAAATCTGGTACACTTTCAGACTTCTAATTTTGGTTTCCGCTGTTTTTAAAGACAATCTTTCTGAGAAAATCTTCATTATATTTTATTCTTTCCTCTTGTAGTGACAAAATGGGCTCATCTTTTAAAATAATTTAGGCTTATGAATTGAAATTATTTTTAAACTTCAGAAAAACTAAATGGTTTTGCCATATGTTTGTCCAAACCACTGTTTTCAAAGTTAGGAATCATTGACAAAAATTGTTTTTTTTTCAAACGATCCTTGTTGAGAGATCGTTAAACGCAGCAACATTTCCATCCTCTGTTCGAAGAAAACAAAATGAAGATTTCGTAAGCTAACCATAACACCCCAATTTACATTCAGTGATATCATTGAGAAAAGTTCGCTGTTGCGCCACGCAGTTTCGAACAAAGAAAACAACGGAAGTTTCGTACAATTCTCACAGTTCGCCGATTGAGGGCCGTTTTTGAGCAGAATTTTCTGGCGCTCACTTCGTCTGACCGATCGATGGCAACACTGAAAACTCTCGTCTGTAAACAGAGCTCGGTGTCTCCAGGGACTCAAATATCGAAATTCTCAAACATTGAGACAAATGTTGGGATTCAAATATTGAAATTCTCAAATATTGAGATTCACATATATTGAAATTCTCAAATATTGAGATTCAAATATCGAAATTCTCAAATTTAGAAATTCTCAGAGATTGTAATTCTCAAACATTGAGACTCAAATATCGAAATTAACACGTTATGTGCAGCAGGTTAAACTGAAGTTCAATATCCAACTCACATTAGAGTTATAAAGTTATAAATTGAGATTTTAAGTTATTTGAGTTATTTTTAGAGATTAATTTAGAAAGTTAATTGAGTTATGTTTAAAGATTGATTTAGGAAATAACGAACGTTAAATAAATCGTGCCAATATATAGCTTTCATTCAGTATTTATGACAATTGAGTCAGTGACTGCAGGTCGGTCAGCAGTATTATGAAATTTCCTTCAATGACCACCGGTGGTCACGTCGCACTCAAAGTGGTAACACGTTGACTGCGATGGGTTAAACTGAAGTTCAGTATTCCACTCAAGTTTAAATTCAAAAGTTGTGAGCAATTTTATAAATACCAAACATTAACTGGGTCCAGTATATCTCATCAATTTTAAAAGGTTAGTAAAACTTTTCAAACGACCCTTCGATGGGTCGTGTTGAAGTCAACATGTTGTGTCAGAAGTCACCGAATGTGCTCATGTGCAGCTTTTTTTACCTGACGTACAAAACACAAACCTGAAGTAAAAAAAACTTAAAAAATGAATAATAAAAAATGAAAAAATGATGGTGAAAAATAGTAAGAAAAAAACTGAAAAGAAGGGGGGCCAGATTCATCGGGTCTTTTTCCTCTGGATGACTTTCTGAAAGAAGCGAAGATTGCAGCAGATTTTCCGGTGATTGAATGTAAAATATTTCCTTAAGATTGACGAAGATTTCGCTCGTCTGATATTTTCCAGTTTCGGTTTTCCCTTCTCGCCTTCATAGTGAAAATTGTCAAAAAAATGTCCTTTGTTATTCTTGATAGACCTTATCTTTGTATTAATAAAATCACATATTGCTGATGTGCTCGTTATCGTTTGAAATAGAAATCTTTCATGTTTTTCTTACCTATGAAAACGATTCGACTCAACGGTAAAGAATAAATATAGAAAACATTTAGAAAACATATCTCTTGATAACGCTGAAGATTAGACCAAAAACTATTTCAGATTTTAAGTATTCCAAGCCTTGGTCGCCTCATTTTATATTCCCTTATCATTTGTTCATCATTTAAACATTTGCAGCGGCGAGCGTTGTTTTCATTTCATATCCATTTCAAATAATAGAGCTCTTCCATTTGTGTTGAGGTGTCTCTTTTAACGTAAAAATATATTCTGTGAAGCAAGGAAATGAATATTTGTTCCTCGTTAGCGTGATGAAAGGAAGGACGTTACCCTCACGTCGATCCATTTCAGTCCAGCGCGTGATTTCGAGCAGATTTTACGCGGGGATTTTTAGCGATGAAGGTAACCTAGATTCCGTTTTACTTGTTAAGAATTTCTGTTGCGTACATCAAAACTCTTTTGACATTTTAATCACTGACTCAGATTCCAAAAATATAAAATCTTATCGTACTTTTTCCCATCAAAGGCTTGCTCGTTCGTTAAAGAAATCTAGAGCTGAAGCGATGAATTGTTTCGTTTGTAAGATTAGAAAAATCATCCTGTAGCACAATTTAAAAATGACAGCCATGATTTCAAACCGGAGAGTTGCTCTAAAAGCCAAAAATAGCTTCTCGATTTGTGAAACTTTAATTGCTAATCAATGTAGAAACGGCTCTTAGAACTTTCAAAATTGGCCTACAATATTCTGAATAGTTCTTAATTACTACGATGTTAAAAAGACACAAGAATTAATGCTATCTTTAAATCTGTAATGCTCACGAAGAATTTGATGGCATTGATATTTAGTTGCTATGACTTTATTTGATATCGGTATTTATCAGTTGAATAAATGATATATATCGATATCTCAATCGTCACTTCTTGTATTTCCATCAACATTTACGTTCAGATGAAGATGCTTTCTCATTCTGAGCTTCGAAGTTTCTCTTAGCTCAAATCTTTTGTCTTTTTGATGGTATGGAAAGGTTATATATCGTTCAATTCAGATGTGATTTACTTATTCACCAATGATTAATCAATTTACCCATGATTGAGTTATTCGCCAATGATTAACTTATTCATTCGTGATTAACTTATTCACCCAACGAAACACCCACCTCTAGAGCCAGAGCTGCTAGAGATGCGAAATGTTTGGTTTGGCTGTTGATTTGAGAAGGAAATCCTGGAAAAAACTCACTCAAAATATTAATTTGATCCCTCTTCGGCTGCTCAAAAAACAGCTTAGAATGCGGGAGGATCTCTCTTCCCTCACAAAAGGAATGCATTTTTTTGTTTGAAAAGTTTCCTGGCGACTGAAATGTGCTGCTAACAATTCAAAAATACAAAAGTTGAATTTTTAATACAATACAAAATAAACATCAATACATATCATTTGATAAACTTCTCGTAATTACACTTCGAAGTAAATTCCCATAAAGGGAACATTTTTGGTACTCTCAAATGTTTTAATACCATCAGTCAGACTTGATAAACACCTGCAAATTTTCTCGAAATAATGCATGTAATATCTCTGACGCAAACGTTCGGTCACAGTGCGATTAAAGGCAAAAACTTCTCCCTAAATCGCGACATGAGTTCTTGGTCGAACTCATCGTTTAATTAACGAGTTCTTAGCCGGACTTAGTTGAACATTATTGAACTAATACGGTTGAAGAAGAATAGTTCCCTGGATCTATCACTGAACTTCCAAAATCGATAACCTTTTTGCTGAGCACGCATGAGACAATATTACTTAAAATATTAGGCTTAGGCCTCCAAACTTAGAGTTCGAATGACGACGGTGAGGCGGAGAGCTACAGATACGAGAGGCATGAGAAACCCAGCCTTCATTAAGCAATCGACTCGTCTCATGCAAATACATCTGCTGATGCTNGTGTACTGCGTGCAATGTGCACTGAGTGTACTGCGTGCAATGTGCACTGAGTGTACTGCGTGCAATGTGCACTGAGTGTACTGCGTGCAATGTGCACTGAGTGTACTGCTTGCAACACAATGTTGCAAGGGACTGTTAAAAATAGTGAACAAGTTGATTACCAAAGCTCAAAAGTTTTTGAAAAAGTTCGTGAGTGATATCTCCCCCCCCTAAAAAATTGAACGTACAATGTTGAATAGGCTTCTTAAATTTTGAATTTCGATTACATATTGAGTTTCAAATTTTGATGATTCGGTAAAAAAAACAATACTAAAATGATACCGATGTCAAACAAAGCCATAAAAACATGAAAATTAACATAAATTGATATTTTATCTACATTGCACTCTGTTTCCCTTCTTTTCAGGTGAATATATTTTTAGCTGAACACCATTCGTCCACAAAATTGGAAAAATTTCTGATGACAAACCTTCTACTCTCCAACACAAGTTGAACACGTTGAGTTGAGGCGAAACAACCCAGAATCTCTGAGCGCCTAGGTCAATAATCGAATTGCATCAACAGATCGCAAAAAAACTTTGGCTGCGGCTGGTAAAACCAAACTTCAATTTTCAAATCAAATTCAATGTCAATAGTAATATTTAATGTTTAAACAATTTAAACAATTTATTTACCAAGCTAAACAGAGGTAGATTGTTTCTTAAGTCTATAGCACAATGGTCATATTTGAGTGTAGCCACTTGTGGTTGTTGAAAATATCGAACAATACCCGGATCGTGCCTTTATATAAATTCCATTAAGTGTGCATGCATGAAAATTGAGTTTGGGACTGTTGTTCAGTCAGCAGCAGTATGAAAACTCCGTCCGTGGCCACCGGTGGCGCACGTCGCAGTAAAATTGTTAAGAGAGGCTTTACTGCGTTTGTTTGAATATCTGCCTAAACTTAATCACTGTTTAGGCTAGCCTTCTTAATTTAAATTGAATGTTAACTCTCCTAAGGAATTACATTTGTTGAATATTTTAGTAAAAATTGTGAATTAAATTCTCTGAAAGTATTTCTGAAACAGTAAAGTTTTTTTAACTTTAGTTTGTCAATTTCAAATAAACGTAACGATTTACTTTCCCAAATAATGTCTTCAATAGTTACTGAGGACAATTTAAACAAAAGTGTGATTGGAAAAACTAAAGAGTGGTTGGAAGATTTGAAAATGTGTTGAAATGTAGTTTTAATCGGGAAAGCTCATTCAACGGTTGAAATTACGTAGCAAATAATGAAGCCTAAGAGCAAAATACTCAATCGACTCGTTTGTGTTTCTTTCCTGAGCAAATTACCTGCGTTTTTTTACATCAAATTGAAAATGAAAATAAAAATTCTTCACGGATCTGTCTTGTTACATTTACCTGTTTTTTTTCGTGGAAAATTTTCTATTGAAGGTTTCATTAGAACAAAATACCCGAAATAGGATTGATGAACGAAAAAGTTAAAAACATACTCTATATTTCCTCCGTGGAACTTCTTTCATCCGTGAAACAATTCTATTCCGCTACATCTTTGGTGAGCGATGAAATTTGTGATATTTCTAAATTTGAAACGTCATCAAACTGCCCTCTTGCAGGAAAAGCTTCAATTGATTTCAGTTATATTCTAGAGAATATTGGAAAATACGTTTTACTGAAGTGTGAGAGCCAAGTTTGTTTGTGCATGCCAATAATTCAGTCGGATATCAGCAGTGCGCGATATACAATTTAAGGCTCCACTAAATGAAGCAGCCAGCGAACGTTTTATTCAAGTGTGATTTATTCTTCAGTCTAATTAAAAAGCATCGCTGACTGTTGATTAGTAGAGACATGAACAAACTGGAAACTGGACGATAAGTTGAATTCTGGGGAGCAAATTCAGTAAAGCGGAATTAAGAATATTTTACATGGTTAAGAAATCCCTTTAAATCGTTTCTTGTGTAAGATTACTGGGGAAAATTTCTTCCATCTAATCTCTATGGAAAATTTCTTCCCCAGATCTCTATGGAACATTTCATCCATTAGATCTATATGGAAAATTTCTTCCATCAGATCTCTGTGGAAAATTTCTTCCATCAGATCTCTATGGAACATTTCATCCATTAGATCTATATGGAAAATTTCTTCCATCAAATCTCTATGGAACATTCCTTGCATCAGATCTCTATAGAACATTCCTTGCATCAGATCTCTATGGAACAGTTCTTGCATCAGATCTCTATGGAACAGTTCTTGCATCAGATCTCTATGGAACATTCCTTGCATCAGA
>JACJUY010011911.1:8181-23912 GCA_014220935.1 Platorchestia sp. MABIK | reverse complement strand
TAAGACAAGTTTTGCATCATCCGTGGACTTTTTGAACCTTCCCCACTCGTGCTAAGTCTGAGGCAGTCACAATGTTTATCGTTTTCATAATTCTGGATGTAGCTTATTTATTGGCTATGTAATAATGTAGGCCATGATTTATTCCGCTTTGCATAAATTGTAGGCACTATATTTATCCCTTTTCTAATACTAGAAGCACCATATTCATCCGTATCAATACGTGAAGCTCCTTATTTACCGTTTTTTCAATACAGGATGCTCCATATTTATTGCTTTTCTAATACTGTCAGTACCAAAATTTATCGCATTTTTAATACTGTAGAATAGGCACTATATTTTTCTCTTTTTCTAATACTGGAAGCACCAAATTTATTGTTTTTTTTATTCTAGAATCCTTCTTATCGGTTTTAAATCATATCGTTTTCAATACTGTACGGACCATATGTATTACTTTTCAATTCTCTCTGCACCATATTTATCGCTTTTTCGCAACTGTCTACACCATATTTATCGCTTTTTCAATAGTGTATCAGGCGTATCACACTGTAGTATCGTATCACAACTGTAGGCACCATATTTACCGCTTTTTCAATACTGTAGGCACCATATTTATCGCTTTTCAATACTGTAGGCACCATATTTACCGCTTTTTCAATACTGTAGGCACCATATTTATCGCCTTTCAATACTGTAGGCACCACATACACCACTTTTTTAATACAGCCAGCCCCATATTTATCGGTTTTCAGTGCCCGAGCAACAAGTCGTGTAGCGGCGGCTCCGTCGTCGCTGATTTGATAATAGCGGCCCGGCGGCGCAGGGCGGCAGCGACCGCCATTTCACGTGCAAAAACCTGAATATTGTCCTGCAGAAGCGATCAGATGCTCGGCCTGGTGCTCTATTTGGGGTGTTTGCGGGCCGCGGTCGGTAATTACGTGCAATTTGCGGCTCCTATCATCGTGTTATTCGATGCGAGCTCAAATTGTTCTCTTCTGGTTGCGTTGAATGTGATATCTCGTTTGAGAGGGGTTGATTCTGCCCACATTTTGGGGTCTGGGCACTTGAATCTAAAGTGCGCCTTTTCCTATCATCCTGTAATTCGATGCGAGTTCAAATTGTTCCCTTCGGGTTGCATTAAAAGCACAGTCTCGTTCGAGTGGGGCTGATTCTGCCCAAATTTTTGGGTGCGCTTACTTGAATCTAAAATGCACGGTTAGAAGATAAAAATGCACGATTAGAAGATAAAAATGCCAGGTTAGAGAATGATCACAACGGATGCAGATGCTGAACGCGCTCGTATGATCGAGCAACGTCTGGCGGATTTACGAATGTGTGTTGTAGTTTGTTGAGGGCAATTAGTGCGTGTGACACCCTGCGTTTAAGAAATGTTCTTACAAATTCACTAATAACATACGTGTCCGCGTTATTATACGCTACGGAATTATGAAATGTTTGTGGTGTGCACTTAACATGGCGGCTCGCCTTAATGATTTGAAATGTTTGTTTGTGCACGAGTCTGTCTATAAAGTATTGGTTTGCATGTTGAGAGTTTTGTACTTTTTATCCATTGCTTCTCATATACACGCAATGATAGCCTGCTTGAAAGAAATTGATACTATGGGTAACTTGTTCATGAAATGCTCTTCCAAACTGTCCTACGTTTCGGTATCGACGGTCGGGTTTGTGTTAGAAGAACTTGTAGTGTTTTTGTGGAACTTTTACAGTTGAATAGATAGACTATTGAGTGTAAACATAAGTTTTGTAAAAGTGTAAAAATCTTATCTCAGACGAAAATCACTTGAAGACATTCACTCCAATGTGTAACTGCTGATGCACGATCCTGAAGTCAGTTGGGGGTTTCTCTTCAGTGTTGTGTTTCGCGGCCAGACACGGTGATGTAGAACATCGTTCTCTAATGTATGGGTATTTGAATAAGATTTGAAAATACTTCGGGATACACTTGTTGAACAACCTGCATTATTCAACAAATTGTTCTATACTAAGTTTTTGCGTTTAAAATGAACGAACGGAAAACAAATCTAAACTTTTCTATTCAATGAATTGTTCAAAACAAAGTCTTTGCATTTAAAACGATCGAACTGAAAACTCGATAAAAGCCCATCATTTGCGAGTCCGACCTCTTCAGGGGAATACAGCTATAGTATCTTTGGGAACTAACGCTTTCAGGGGGAAAACGTGAGGTCCCGAACTGAGAGTTCAGTGCGCTTTCTTTTCATTGTAACAAAATGTGATTTTAGTGTGTTAAGAACCATCTTTTTTCGGTTGACTGTTCTGTATTTCTACACTTCTGACTTTTCCTTCAACTTTTATCTTGTTTCATAGCATAGGAGATGGAGGCTTTAACACTTTGACTGCGACGTGAGCCAGCGTTGGTACACAGAGGGAGTTTAGAAAACGATTCTTGTCGACCAGTAGTCAAAAACTCAATTTTCATAAATACTTAATGAAAACTAAATGATGGCACGATCCAGTAAATGTTTGCTATTTCCAACATTGTTTACCACAATCGATTTTAAATTTGGGTTGAATATTAAACTTCAGTTTTACCTGCCGCAGTCAGAGTGTTAACTAACTTATAATCTAAGATACAATCCCGTGTAAGTCCAGCCATATATTTGAAGGAAATCGACTGAAATTCGCGTTCAAATCTTAAAAATAAGTGTTACACGTTAAAGTACATGTTATCGGTATGTATGTGTATATACATTCCACACATTATAGAAATTCCTTGAAAATGCCAGTGTTTGGGTTCTATTTTTTGAATACTTCTTAACTACTGCTCGTTCGGTTATGCTATAAATGAACTGGAAATACATGTTTATGGCATTATGCGCGAGGAAAAACTTAACTTGAAAAAGAAAAACTCAAAGCTTGTTAGCTCAAAGACTAAAGCTTGTTAGCTCAAAAACTAAAGCTTTTTAGCTCAAAAACTAGAGCTTTTTAGCTCAAAAACTCGAGCTTTTTAGCTCAAAAACGAAAGCTTGTTAGCTCAAAGACTAAAGCTTGTTAGCTCAAAGACTAAAGCTTGTTAGCTCAAAAATTGAAGCTTTTCAGCTCAATAACTAAAGCTTTTTAGCTCAAAAACTACAGCTTTTTAGCTCAAAAACTAAGTCTTTTTAGCTCAAAAACTAAAGCTTGTAAGCTCAAAAACTAAAGCTTGTTAGCTCAATAACTAAAGCTTGTTAGCTCAATGACTAAAGCTTGTTAGCTCAATAACTAAAGCTAGTTAGCACAATAACTAAAGCTTGTTAGCTTAACAACTCAAAACGCTTGTTAGGAAAAGCAGCCATATACCTGTTGCCCAGCATTTATCAATTACAGATAAGGTAGTTAACATTAACAAATTTTGAAAACCGAAGTGCAAACCGAAATTTTGCGTATCAGATTCTCGGAAAAATCTTCGGTTATCTTTATCTCTTTAATGTAAAATGTCAACTTTATAGATTTACTTTAAGCTACATAGGGTCCATGGTCACAAATACTCAGTCTAATTTACTTCCCTTTACCATTGGTGGTATAGGCACTAAGCGCTTTATTCAATTTCTAACTTCATATTTCAACATTTCAAACGAGAGCAATATCGACGCCAGTATCGTTACTCTAATATGAAATTCAATGGATTATCGTATACACTCTTAACTAAATTTCTAAAATTAATCAAAATTTTGCTCATTTTGCTCATCGAGCCGAACATGGCTCTATATTCTAACACAACTGCAGTACCTAACGTTAGGAATAATGGTAAAGTAATGCTGTATTCTAACACAACTGCAATACCTAACGTTAGGAATAATGGTAAAGTAAAACTGAAGTGTAACACAGCTGCAGTACCTAACGTTAGGTATAATGGTAAAGTAAAACTGAATTGTAACAACTGCAGTACCTAACGTTAGGTATACTGGTAAAGTAATGCTGTATTCCAACACAACTGCAGTACCTAACGTTAGGTATACTGGTAAAGTAATGCTGTATTCCAACACAACTGCAGTTCCTAACGTTAAGAATAATAGTAAAGTAGTGCTGTATTCTAACAGTACCTAACGTTCGTAATAATAGTACAGCACAGCACACCAGACAGCAAGTGTCGAGTCCGCACACGTTTGTCTTACCTTAGGGTTCCAAAAATTTCCAGTCTTTTTGCGCGTTTTTTGCGACAGGGACCTCCGACCTGGCCGTGTCTGGGCGCTAAATATAGGCACGAGACAGGGGCTGGACTCCAGGGCCTTAGGCCGACAGCGTCTTTTTTGGAGACGTGCCCGGTCTGCGAGAGATGCCCCTTGCGGTCATGGCGTCTCGTACACACTCGCAGGTGCTCGAGATGAGCACGTTTGGGTCTCTTGAGGCATGGGGTGCCTTATTTGGGGTGCTGGCATGTCGGGCTTTCGGGTTGTCATGCATGCCTTGCTTGGATTTCTGGTGTGCGCTGTTTTTGGGCCGTTTGCCGTTTTTGGGGCACTGACATCGCTTTTGAGTTTTCGCCGTTTGCTATTTTTGGGTCAATGACATCAATCGCTTTTGAATTCCTAGTCATTTTTGGGTCCCTGACATCACTCGCTTTTGAATTCCGAGCGTTTGCGATTTTTGTGTCCCTGAGATCAATCGCTTTTGAATTCCTAAATATTTTGCGTCCCTGGCACACTCGCTTTTCAATTCCTAGCCATTTTTAAATTTCCTGCGTTCATTTTTTTTAGTGTCTACCATTTTTAGGTTATTGATGTCCACTATTTTTGAGTTCCTGATCCTTATCATTTTGGAGTATCTGGCATTTAATTTTTAAATTTCTGATATTCCCCAATGCTGAATTTCAGGCATTGACTGATTTTAGTTTTCTATCCTTCGCCAAATGTGGGGGAGTTCAGCCTCTATAATTTTTGGGTTTCCGGTATTTTCAATTTTTTTGGTGTCTGATGCCTATCATTTCGGACACTTGGCAAGGGCAGTTTTTGGGTTTAACATCAACCAGATTTATTTTCTGTATCTACCCTATCCGAGTGTCCGACTCTTGCTATTTTTGAGTCACTAGCATTACCTACTTTCAATCATTACACCTCTACCCTCTTTAAGTTTTCTACCATTTTTGGGGTTCTGACACCCACCATGTTGGCTTTACGGCATCTTCCATTTCCAGGCTTTCCGCTAGTACCATTTTAAGTTCCCTGCTCGCACCATATTTGGGTTTCCGGCATCCACCGTATTTGGATTTCTGGCAAGCGCAATTTTTTGACGACGCGGAGTGTGCCGACTTTCTAGCGGATTGGCCAGTACCCCGACCCCAGGGAAGCTCGATAATGTTCTCGAAATAGGCGTCTGATAGCTTCATTTTCGTAGAGGAACTCTAGACGGAATATCTTAGAATGTCGTCTATTGAGGATGTTTTACCTTGAGAATGTTGTATCTTTAGACTGTTGGATCTTGAGTGTCGTATCTTGAGAGCGTGATGGTCGCAAATGCGAACATGGGAGACAAACTATGTACTCTCTGAGGCCGGTGTGACGGCACCGTGTGTCTAGAACTTGAAGTTTTCTATTGTTTACGTTCACCTTATTTCCAAGCCATTGTCAGTTTTACGCACCATCATACAGAAATTTACCAATTTCCCGCGCAAGAGTATCAGCACTTTGCATTTTACTGCCGCGAGAACCCTGAGATAATATTGACTTATACACAATACGTCTCATGAACAGGAACGATACTCCTACTTAATAACTAGTTACTCAGAAGCCAAAGCTCTCGCATGTTCGTTTGATGTGCTTGGGAGATTGCCCAGAGTTCTTTAGCATTAGCGTTGTACGAGTATAATACGGATGATAAAGAGGATCGACACTCGCACTTCACAGCGCGCGGCTTATGGGTTAGAGCTCTCAGATGTAAGTTTGATGTGCTGGAGAGGTTGCCCAGGGTTGTTCAGTATCAGCGTTGGGTCACAGCACCTCCACACTGTGCCCGCGCGTGCCGTTTTCTAACAAATCACCTTTGCTGCCAAAGGCAACGCCCCTCTCAGCACATGGGTGGAGTCGCGCGCTGGGCATGACGGATTTCTTCGTTCCTGTTCCATTCCTTATAAATTGATGCTGGGTTCTTGCGAAATTTCCGCTCGACTCGCACGATTCTCACTCGATTCTCACTCGATTCTCACTCGATTCTCACTCGATTCTCACTCGATTCTCACTCGATTCTCACTCGATTCTCACTCGATTCTCACTCGATTCTCACTCGATTCTCACTCGATTCTCACTCGATTCCCTCTCGATAAAATGGGTTTTCATTTCATCTCGTTCCTTGTGGCGCTTCTTCGGAAAATTGCCTGCACGTCAATAATGCCGGACTGCTGTGAGACGCGGTTGTGTGTGCACGATTGGTCCGGCATGCCTCACGATTTGGTACGGAAAGCTCGCTATCAGAGCAAATGTACTCTCAGTTACTTTCTTAAAAATGGTACTGTAATCATTCTATGCACGCTAACCAACAACTTTTTGTACGAATAGAGAAATATTGAGTTAACACTGTGGTCTTTACAGAACTCAATTATCAACAATCAAACGCGAGCTAAAATAATTTAAAGTTCGGCCCTTTTTTTATGGACGCCCTGCATTTAAAACTTGTTCATCAGTCGAGGTTGCAGGGTTTGTTTTGCTGACGAGGTTGCGAGCCTTGGGCGTTTTTGTGGTGTGTCCCCCGTCGTGTTGTTCCTTTCTTTATTCCTGTGTACTCTTATTATTGTGTGCTCGTATCCTCCTGTTTTGTGTCCTCCTGTGTTGTGTCCTCCAGTGTTGTGTCTTCCAGTGTTGTGTCTTCCAGTGTTGTGTCTTCCAGTGTTGTGTCATCCAGTGTTGTGTCCTCCAGTGTTGTGTCTTCCAGTGTTGTGTCTTCCAGTGTTGTGTCTTCCAGTGTTGTGTCTTCCAGTGTTGTGTCCTCCAGTGTTGTGTCTTCCAGTGTTGTGTCCTCCAGTGTTGTGTCCTCCAGTGTTGTGTCCTCCACTCCAGTGTTGTGTCCTCCACTCCAGTGTTGTGTCCTCCACTCCAGTATTGTGTCCTCCACTCCAGTGTTGTGTCCTCCAGTGTTGTGTCCTCCAGCCTTGTATCCTCCAGCCTTGTATCCTCCAGCCTTGTATCCTCCAGCCTTGTATTATCTAGCCTTGTATTATCCAGCCTTGTATCCGCCAGCCTTGTATCCTCCCGCGCGACACCTCTACCTTCATGACCCACACAAGAGAAGAGGGACACCCGCGAGCACGGCAACACTCTGTCACTCCACACGCGGCATTCCTAAAAGTTTCTTTTTTCTCAAAGGCTCACCGCTGCCGTGCTCACAGAGGGCGCGCCTGCGCACGAACAGCGCCGTGTCAGCTAGGGGTCGTCACATCGGCGTTATGCCGCTGATAACCCGACCATAACTCGGCCCTTCCACGACCATAACTCGGCCCTTCCAGTTCCAGTGCACTCGTGCCGGAATTTGCACGCAATGACCTGTTCCAGGGCGCGTTGTGGGTCATTGGTCGGAGGACTTGAGCAGGTCTCGGGCTTTGGTAGGAGTAGCAGTCTTCTCGTTGTGATTCTGACAATATTTGGGATTCTGACTGCACGATGGAGTTGGAGTCGGGAAACTTGATGGGCTTGTGTACGCACTAGAAAGGGGATTCCCAACCTTTTCTACGCCCTGCACCCCTAAAAGAAATTTCATTCGAACCTCGCATCTCCTGAACAAAAAATGCCAACATGCAGCCAATATCCTGTTATTTATTCGGACTTTTCTCGCACCCCCTGGGCTTCTCAGAGTGTTCTTTGTAGGCTAATGGTTTTCTCTCGTGTATTGCACACACTGCATATATTTAATACAGAATATTGACATATAGACCGTGTTTAATACGCTTTGAGCAGAAATATAACAGGCATTTGATTTGCCGTACGAAAACTACGCACAGCACAATATACTGTACAGATGATGTTATGGAAGTGTTTAACTGCGTAATGTGTAGTTGAAGCAATACATATTTTGTTTGTTTACATACCACACTGTACAGTTGGAAAGGCCGTATTCACCACACTATACAGAACACATATAACACAGTTCGCGTGTAACGGTGAGGGCCCGAGCTAAGGGTTAGGTAGGCTTTCTTGATGTTGAAATAACATAGGTTTTTGTTCTGTTACGGACCATCTTTTTTCGGTTCACTGCTGTCCTGTTTTTTCAACACCTACTACTTTCTTCTTGAACTTTGATCTTGTTTCATAAACTTCTTTCTCATCTTACTGTTTCTATGCCCTTTCTGCGTAGATTCCACGTTCCCTAAACTCCATACTAAATGGTGCCTTCCTCCTTCCTCTCTTTGGATCGCCTTTGTAGCGGATAGGGAGGCTTAAACTAACTAATAAACTAAACAAATTCGCGTGTAACGACTTCAGAGAACGTCCCTCCCTCACATACTTCCGGAGGCTGCCATCGAAGCGCACAAGACGTTTTGTTTAGGTGTAGATTCATAATCGAGGAGAAAAATATACGAATAAATATCTTGGATATGTCACTTTGTCACCTATTTTTCATGCTTTTTTGTGGATTTGATATTGTTTTTGTTTTGAAACGTTTTTTTTGTTTTGATGTTTTTTCTGCTCGGAATGTTTGAATTAGATATTAATACATAAATTTTTCTATAACCCTGTACCTAAGTTGTAAGGAATAAAAATACGAAATTGTCTTCTAGCACTAAGTATTGCACATTTTAGTTTACATATCGTAATATTGATTAGATAATTATAGAGCTTACCGCTTCTTAAATACAGTGATTACCATACACCTTTTTAACTGCTCAGTCATTGGATCTACTTGGGAGTGCTGGAAATAATTCCATTATTTCAATAATAAGCTAAGACTAAATTTAATGTACAGCACCTATGGGAGATAGAACAACCTATGCATGGTCTCAGCGGTATTTCAATATTATTCAATGCACGATAACTCAATATTATTGATCCAACGTGCTTTAGAAGCACCACAATACTCGGTGCTGCGCAGTCGTGCTCTAAAAGCACTCCTTTTAAAGGTTCCCTTTGGCAGATTAACTGCGATCATCGTCCCATTAGGGAGCGAGAACTGCCTTCTGGGTAAACAAGTGTCACCGCACGCGTCTTGTTGACGCACCCTATTCAAATGGACGGTACCGAGCGCTGTTTAATTAAGCTGCCGTGGCGTAGGTGTGGTACGGGCTCCAAGTCACCCTAGCAACACGAGAAATACATTGCAATTGTACGCGGTTGTGCAATGTCTCTATAAAATTTGCGAGGTGTTGTTGTCTCTCTAGGAGGATTTAATGCGACTATAATTAGGCTTGAGAATATAATTAGACCGCTGGAGGAGAATTTAATGCGACTATAATTAGGCCTGTGGATAAAATTAGCCCGCAAGGGGAGAATTTAATACAACTATAATTAGGCTTGAGATTGCAACAAGCCCACTGGGGAAGAATTTAATGTGTCTATGTGCAAGCTTGAGAACAAATTTCATAGCTTGTTGTTCACACAGATGTGAATACGCAGAAGTGTATTTAATGCGACCAAGTACAGGCTTGAGAAACTAATGGAACTCTCGCCGCCCTCTTGCCTAATTGGGGAGGGCGATAAGCAGCTGAGTAGAAGGAGGTGGGCGGCGTGTGCTTATACAAGTCATCTGGTGTGGTGTAGGACTTCAGGACTCCTGTTTGTCTAGGAATCCTATATCTGGGACTCCTTTATTTAGGGCTCCTGTATTTAGGGCTACAATATTTAGGGCTCCTATATTTAGGGCTCCTGTATTTAGGGCTCCTGTGTGTCTAAGACTGCTGTGTGTCTAGGACTCCTGTGTGTCTGGGGCTCCTGTGTGTCTGGGGCTCCTGTGTGTCTGGGGCTCCTGTGTGTCTGGGGCTCCTGTGTGTCTGGGGCTCCTGTGTGTCTAGGATTCCTGTACCTAGAACTTCCGTGTGTCAATGGCAGCTGTATGTCTCGGATTCATCTGTATCTAGAACTCAAGGACTCTTCTGTAGGGCTTCTCTGCATCCCAATATACTTCATTTGTCTTCCTGTTCGAAAACAAGTGTTCATTGAATGTGTAGGATCGCACAGGAATTACTGAAGTTAATCGAGGATTACTAGAGGGTAACTCGAGGATGCATGGAGGATTTATCGCGGGTCAATCAAGAATCAATCTGGATTTAGTAAAGGGTTGTTAAAGGTTTTGTCGAGGGTTAGTCGAGGGAAGGTCAAGGGAGGTCATGGGTTAGTCAGGGTTATTTAAGGGTTACTTGAGGATGACACGCAAGGATGACACACACGAATAACACACGCGAGGATGACACACACGAATAACACACGCGAGGATGACACACGCGAGGATGACACACGCGAGGATGACAAACACGAATGACACACACACACGAATGACACACACACGTATGACACACACACGTATGATACACACACGAATGGTATACAATACTTATGACACACACACACGAATGACGCACACACGAATGACACACACACGAATGACACACACACGAATGACACACACACGAATGACACACACACGAATGACACACACACGAATGACACACACACGAATGACACACACAAGAATAACTCACTTGCGAGCCGTGCGACAACCCTGCTCAGGTCATCCATCTGGCCAAGGGGGGGTCCACTGAAGCTGAGCGGCCCCTCGGCCCCCACGAAGGTGCTGTGGGGTCCCCCCGCACCATCCAGAGACGCTACGCTCACCACTGCCACCGCACCCTTGCACAGCACCCACACCAGCACCCACGTCCGCGTCAGGAGCTTGGAGATCTGCATCGTGTCTTCTCGCTGATTCCAGCGCTAAATTTGAAGTTTTTCGCTCGCCTTGGGGATTTTGGTGTTGGTTTGAAGGTGAAGTTGAGGTGCTTTGTTGCTGGTGCTAGGTGGTTGGTTTCGAGGTGGTGTTCAGGTGATATTTCGTTTGTGTTATGTGTTGGTTTTTGGCCTAAGTTACGTGGGTTTCATTTCAGTTCGAAGTTTTTAGTTCAGATCAAAACTTGGCGCTTTTCGTCACGGTTAAAACTTCACGGTTTTATCACAATTTAAAACTTTGCAGTTTACATCACAGTTCAAATTCGGTTTTCATCACTGTTCAACATTTAGGGTTTTTTATCACGGTTCAAAATTTGGTGGTTTTCATCACGGTTCAACATTTTACGGTTATCATCACAGGTCACCACACCGTATTCAACAGTTTCTATCACAGTTCAAAATTGGCAGTTTTCATCACATTTAAAATTTTGGCGGTTTTCATCACATTTAAAATTTTGGTGGTTTTCATCACAGTTAAAAACTTGTCGGTTTTCGGCGGAACAGTTTCGAACTGAGTTCCTTGACTGATGCACAACGCGCAGAAGGAAGTGTGGAGTGCTGGAGTTTTGTTCTCCGGCTGTGATGTCTACTTCTGGACATGCATCATGTCTCCTACGTAACGTAACTTCGATTAAAGCAGCAAATTTCTTTTGGAGTTTCAGCGAGTCAGGTCAAAACGTCTTGCATTTAATTTCAGCGTATTTATTTATTTTAATATAATTTCAGCGTATTGAGTGTGCACACGCAGATCCACTGTTTTAATTCTTTGTGTAACTATTTTCTGAAAAATTATGGAATTAACATAAATCGTTCGTATTTATACTATTTTGTTAATCGCAATTTAAATTATACTCAAATTGAATTAATGAATCTCCGATAAATATTGTAAATCCCACATCCACAGCTTATAAAACTGCCCTGCAATTTGGTTTTCAAACTAGAAAAGTACACGTCAAGAATGCATTTCATTCTTTCATTTTTCATTTTCTCACAAAGTTTACGCATTAATGCCGAACACATACAATACTCCATGGATACATACTAATCTCTTCTTCAGTTTTCGCCAACTATTTCTTCTAAATATTTTAAGTGATTACCTAGAAAAGTTCGGCGAGGTCATTACCCTGCGCATTTATTACCTGTCAAAGATCAGGTCTTAATGTCATCAATTTTTCTACGGTTTATAAGATTCATTTTTTTTCAAAATTTGGTCGTCATCACTAGTCCATCCAAATTTCATCACTTTTGAACCATTTCACAGACTTACGCTGAGCAAAAATATTTCGTATAATTTGTCAATTCTATATCAATTCGGGTGGGGGGTTTCAATGCAAAAGAAAGCGATATTTTCTTCTATGTGGGCCTCGTGGCTTAGTGGTTGAGAGCGCGCTCGCCGTTCATGTCATGGGTTCGAAATTTAGACAGGGCGAGTTTTTTCCTTATGAGAAAATGAAGAAAAAAATTCTCCACAGTTCCCTCCCTATTCAGACATTCGAAATGGGTATCGACTCAAACGGGGGTAACAATCATTGCGTCACGCGCTCAAAATCCATTGAACAAAATGATATGAGTCGACTTCATAAAAAACATTCTTTAAATAATAGCAATAATTTTTCAACACTTTGACAGCAATTGTTGAAGAAGAAGTTTAATTTTCAACTCTAATTCAAAGTCAATTGTAATAAGCAATTTTGAAAATAATTGTAAAACGGCTTCCCTGCGAGGTAAACGAGATCATGCACTCATTTAGCGTTAATTAAGAAATTGGGAAAATTGAGTTTGCGACTACTGGTTTGTGACTACTGGTCGGTTAGCAGCATTCTGAAAATCTCCTCCGTGGCCACCGGTGGCGCACGTTGTGGTCAAAGTGTAAAGAACATGTGGGGACGTATACCTTACGTATTTAATTACATAGAAACTCTTCCAAGACTTTATTCGACGTATGCTGCGTGCCCGTGCCGTGTGCCCGTGCCGTGTGCCCGTGTCGTGTGCCCGTGTCGTGTGCCCGTGTCGTGTGCCCGTGTCGTGTGCCCGTGCCGCGTGCCCGTTCTGTGTGCCCTTGTCGTGCGCCGGAACGTGCTCGAAGTGCGTCTGTGCAAACACTTGCGGTGACTTGTGTGTGTAGCGTGACTTGCAGGGTGTGTGTGAATGTGTTTGTGTGTGTCTGCAGTGTGGTGAGTGTGTGTGTGGGCTTGTGTGTGTGTGTAGGATGGTGTGTGTGTGTGTGCGTAGGGTGGTGTGTTGTGTGTGTGTGTGCGTGTTTGTGAGCGGGGTGGTGTGTACATCTCAGTTTAAAACTTCATCACTTCGAGTGTACAAGGAGCCCAAATCCTGCATTTCTGCGCCTGCACACCAGCGCGCAGTGCAGGCCGCGTTACGGTGACATCCGAGCATGCGAAATGGGCAGTTTTTGTTCCACTGTCTTCTACAATTGCGCGAGTTTCCTGAGTGTTGCATCACACGATCTGTGTTGTGACGGCTATGGTTGCACACGCCACACTAGGCACAAACACCAGGCGACTAACCAGCTCAAGCTAGGGTCAACGAACTAGGCTTAGAGGCGCGAAATGAGACGTGAGGGCGACGAACTTTGCTGAGTTTGTTTTGTTGTCTCGCGTGGGGCACAGACCCGTCTTGTTCTGGTGTGTCAGCTGCAGGCGGCAGCATCTGCTGCAGGGGACAGCAGCACCTGCTGCAGGGGACAGCAGCACCTGCTGCAGGGGACAGCAGCACCTGCTGCAGGGGACAGCAGCACCTGCTGCAGGGGACAGCAGCACCTGCTGCAGGGGACAGCAGCACCTGCTGCAGGGACAGCAGCACCTGCTGCAGGGGACAGCAGCACCTGCTGCAGGGGACAGCAGCACCTGCTGCAGGGGACAGCAGCACCTGCTGCAGGCGGCTTGACTTTAGATAGAACAGTTGGCGAGGTTCCAATCAAAAGAACAAACCCCCCCCTCCCCTCCCCCCCCAAAAGAAAACATCGCTCATCACCAAATCCAGGGAAGCAAATGAAGAATTGTTTTTTTATGTATGTATATATTCATTCACTTCAGAATTCTGAGCACGCGAATCAAATTCAGGAGAACGTTAAAACATTAGGAAGCCATTAATTAAATAGATGTTTCTATAGCGACAGCTTCTACGCTTAATGAAACCCTTCAGTGGAGAGTGACCGCTGGCGTCTGTTGTCCTTAGGAGGAGTTGCCTCGTGACACGAGTGAGAACACGCTTCGGGCGTAGACTCCTCATTCTTTTTAACTCCATACTAAATGGTGCTTTCACCCTTCCTCTCTCTGGGACACCTTTGCTATGGTTAGTGAGACCCAAACTAACTAATAATCTAATCTAAGCCTTAGGATATCTTTGTGTTCCTGATTTCGTGTCGTCTCTCGAAGGAAGAGGATGGTACAAAATGGCGTGTTTTCACATCTGCTGGCTCGAGTCTGTGATGTATCTCTGCCAAGTTTTAGGCAGTTAATCACGACCTCGTGACACACACACTCACGGCCTCGTGACACACACACTCACGGCCTCGTGACACACACACTCACGGCCTCGTGACACACACACTCACGGCCTCGTGACACACACACTCACGGCCTTGTGGCACACACACTCACGGCCTCGTGACACACACACTCACGGCCTTGTGACACACACACACACACACACACACACACACACACACACACACACGGGACACACACACACACGACCATACCTCTCACACACACACACACACGCCCCAGAGCCGGAAGATGCGCACAGTTCCTGGTCATGTATATGCCCAGCGTCTGTGTTTCACGTCAGGGGTCCGTGGTGGCGTTTCTGCCGCCACAAGGTCTCGTAGCAGCACCAAGTTTTGTTTTTGATGCGCCCTATTTCAGCGTGTTGATAACGTCTTTGCGGCACACATCTGACACAACTTCAGCGTCTCGCGCACACACACACACACACACACACACACACACACACGTCAATTTAGGGTTTGTTGAAGTGACACTTCCGAGTGAAATGGTGCTTTTACAGAACCCACGATAAGGCAATATTCAGATGAATTGAAATGCGTTGAATTAAAATGCGTCGAATTAAAATGCGTCGAATTAAAATGCGTCGAATTAAAATGCGTCGAATTAAAATGCGTTGAATTAAAATGCGTTTCTTCACAAACCCCGCAGGCCCCAGACACTTTCCTCAGACTTGTACATCGCTTGTATAGGCTCACTTTACCGCAACTTCTTTCGTTAAATAAACCGCTTATTAATTATTATCAAATGTTATAATAAAGTGGAGTTAACCGCGAGGTTTGACGTTCGTATGTTGTGGGGGGTTAATGCATCGTATGTTGTTAAATGTATCAAAGATACTTATTTGATACATGCACCGTCTGTGTACGTGTGTGCGCGCATGTGTTGTGTGTATAGCGCCATGTGTACTGATTGCGTTCATGGGTTGGTTTTACGTGGAGCTTCATTTACATTTTCAAAGTATCATTTGCAACGCAAGTCAAACGCAAAATTTATTTCCGCCAAATTCGGTCGCACGGTCAAAGTTTATACGTTGCAGCGTTCAAATGTGCAAGCGTTGCCGCCCCACTCCTGCCTGGGCTGCTAATTAGCGCCCCACTCCTGCCTGGGCTGCTAATTAGCGCCTCACTCCTGTCTGCGCTGCTAATTAGCGCCCCATTCTTGTCTGGGCTGCTAGTTAGCGCCACACTCCTGTCTGGGCTGCTAATTAGCGCCACACTCCTGCCTGGGCTGCTAATTAGCGCCACACTCCTGCCTGGGCTGCTAATTAGCGCCACACTCCTGTCTGGGCTACTAGTTAGCGCCACACTCCTGCCTGGGCTGCTAATTA
>JACJUY010011910.1:5765-16922 GCA_014220935.1 Platorchestia sp. MABIK | reverse complement strand
CAACTGGCGGCGGGATCCACTGCCGCAATTTCTCGAGTCATGAACGCCAGTGTATCAGGGCCTTAACAGAAAAAAGGCGGGCAGCTCGAGGACGGTACGACTCTCGGACCTCAGTGGATCCGCAGTCCGTCTCTCGAGCGCGGACAGATCGCGTTGGCGTCTGTCGTGCTACCACCAGCACGGACCTTGTGTCCCTTAATAACTTTATTCATGTTAGAAGTTATTATGCTTTAATTTGGTGCAAATGCTACCAGTAGTACTTCGTTTCATTCCAAGCCCGTTGATTTTTAGGCCTTTCCTGGAAATGTTTTTCGGTAGTGCAATGGTAGGCTGTATCAATGGAGCTATAGCCATGGTAGGCTGTATCAATGGAGCTATAGCCATGGTAGGCTGTATCAATGGAGCTATAGCCAAGGTAGGCTGTGTCATTACTAAATATTTTGTTCTCCCGTGACAGCGATCGTGGCACGGTGCTGGAGGGGCGCTATGGGCATGCCGGTATCTTAGTCTCTCCCTTCTTCCAGCCCATTCGCAGGATGAAACCTTCGTTGATTTACTAAAAAAAAAATTTGCACTGATACTCGATTGCTTTCTATCTTTGCGACAGTGCTATGCTTCGTTTTTGTCAGGTTGTATGAGGATGTGGAGCTAGTACGTGCAGCAGCACACGTAAAAAACCGATTGCAACATTAACTGTAATTCTCCCAGAATAGTTTAAAAGAAAAAAATTCCCTAATTGCATTGATATTTTGTGATCTCTTCCTAGGAGTGAATAAAACACCGCATGTCCAATTTCAGGTTGTAATACCAAATAGAAAAGAAGATATGAGGAGTTGCCATATGGAAACACTAGTAAGATGTGTGTACATTTCAACATAAGTAAGAAGTTGTATATTCCATTGATAAAATGATTGCCTAATACATGCAAACATTGTAAAACAAATGCGAGCTTGAAATAAAATAACCCAAGCATAAATACTTTAAGTTTTCATTTATCAAGAGCATCACTTCTTGTGGTAATCAACAAAACAAGGTACACACAATCCAACATCACACTTCCTGCATTGACCTCGGACAATTAATTTGCACCCCTTGTTTCTTCTTTTCTTCAGGTTTGGTACATTTTCAACCAAGTGATCAATTCCATCATAGCGTTTTGCATCAGAGAAACTAGTGGATGGCTTTCGTCTAGTACCTTAAGGTGGTACAGCAAACTGTAACAAATATTACATCACAATATTTCTAGTGAATTTATTTTAAGAGGCTCCCTCACTATTTAGTCTTGCAAGTTACCAGGCATTGTGTATAGAAACGTCAAGAAGCCATGTGAACAAACTCCACCACCATTTCCCCCCTTATTCCGATTCTATATTTACATTTTTTTTTCATCACATCGACGCTATTCATATTTTCATCGTACATTTGAATCACTCTAGGAATGTTCACATCAATTTTCTTTCTTTCAGGCCATGCCCATCGGATAACAGTTGCATGTCCTGCAACGCCGTATAGAGTTGAAGCAACAGTAACCGTATTGTTATCTTTCCATCTGGTGAATGCAACCACATCATCCCCTCGTGACGCGTATGCAGTACTCACTGATCCACGAGGCTCTTTGTTCATAGTTGCTGTATCAGCTAAGATGCATTGTCTAGTCTATTGGAATGAATTGTTCCAATGCAATTGTACCCACGCTCCTTCAGTTTTAACAGCAAAGGTACAGAATTAAAAGGGTTGTCACAATAAATTGTGTACGGTAAGCTTTGTTTCTCTTCAGAATACTGATCTAGTAAATGGAGAACAGATACAGAACGCTAACCAAATTTTGTTGCATTTCTATCATTTTTAATGAATGTTTTCCCCTGATGTAGGTCAAAGTTGATCAAAACCCCGCAGTAGTATTTTGGCACCATACTTTACAACCAAAACGAATTGGCTTGAAATAATCATGCTTTCCAAGATACTAAACAATTGATTCATCATGAGATACATTTTGACATAGAATGAAATGTTTCTTGAACTTTGTTGAAGGTGTTTTACTAGTGATCGTAGTTTAGAATATGTATCAGTTACATGTAACTTATTGTTGCCCTTGAAATGAAGACATCGCATGATATGATCAAATCTATTTTCGCGCATTGCTTTGTAAACTGCATAATTTGTGATTTGTTCTTTAGTAACATTCTTTTGCTTAGCAAACAAATGAGATTGCTTCTCTACTAATTCCAGCAATTCTTCATTAAAGAACAACTCAAACAGTTCACGCGGTGATTTGTTGAGATATAGTAACGTACACTTTTCAGGAAAATGGGTTCATTTGCAACATTTACATTTACATTTGCATAGATACACATTTGCATACATTTGCATTTCAATTGCTTATCTTGTTTTCACTTCCTAGCAGTTGGTTATAAATCTTCACTTATATCATTATGCACATCAGTTTGTCGGCATGTTTTAAGAAGTTGACGTTCTGCTGTAGCTTTCGGCTGATTTCCAGACATCCGGGCTGGATCTCCTTGGTCTTTACCACCTGAATCTTCATCTGTTCCATCAACCACAAGGTCAATAATGTCGAGCAAGAATGATACCTCATCCAACACGAGTGAAACTCCTTCTAGCGCCGCTTGCAAAAATTCAAAGAACGTCTTAACTTCTCAAGTCTCGACACCAACTACGCACACACCCGAAGCGAGTTCAAGTAATTGCACACAAGCAACACTCGACTTGCAGCCCTACACTATGGACTGTGCCCGAGAAGATTCATCATCCACAAAGTCAATGATCTCAAGTAAAGAAGGAACCTCATGCATCACTGGCAAGAGCTGCCACAGCACCGTCAGCTCCTTCGTCTCATCCCGACGATTGCGTCATGGCGACATCTCCCCTGCCCTGCGTCACTGAGAAAGCTCAACATTGTTCACCACCGACGATGACACCAACACCAACGTCACCGTTAGAACGAGATAAAACTTTAGATGTGAGCGACCAGTCAGAAAGTAAAAGGGGTATTTTTAATTATAATTTTAATGATAAATTGTGTGTAGGCTTTCAGGCGGCGGAGTTGTGTTTGAAAATGCAAGCGCAGCGGCTGACACTGGCAATAAAATACCTCAGAGCGTGAACTGCGAGGATAACGTAAGATTTTCAGGGGAAAAAAATACAAGCAGACCTGTTACCGCTTTTGATGGGTACTTACACCCTCTACAAATGACTAGTTCCCAAACTATTCACGAAATAAATAAGACGCTGTCTCTTACAGCTGCATTTCTCAATAAAGCTTTGAGACAAAATTGTCCCCCAAGCCCAGTGTCGCTTTTTCTACTGTATCAAATATTCAAATGATCACAGAACAACTTTTTGCTTTGAATTATCGCATCAGCGCTCATGATTTTACGCCGGTGGCAGCTGCGAGTAACCATCCTTATGCAAAATCCTCTCTAGACACTTTTCTTGTTGGAGACAATAGTCTCACAAAAATCAACAGAGATGACATTGATAGCGCATGCAAGATTCAGACAATAACTTCGGAAAGTCTCAATGATCTCTATGATGAGATTGAACGCGCACCTCCTTAAAGGAACTATATAATTAGTTTCAAAGGTTTGAGCTTCTCATCTCATAACCTTACAAAACTAAAAAATCTAATTATGACAGAGAATGTTTTTCTCATATTTATGTGGTGAGTGCGTGCAGTGGTCAGCAATTGTACATGGCATCGAGTCTGTGCACAAAAATTGGTCTGAAACTGATTCCGCTGCGAGCAAATGCAAAAACTGTTACAGTTAGTGAAGCTTACAACGATGTCCGCATTTGGCCTACTACGCGAGAAGATACACATCATTTTCTTCAACAAATTGCTCTAAGTTCACCTTTGAGACTAACTTCACATTTTATCTCCTGTGTCAGAAACTCCCATGACCTGAATGAAGAAAGTGAACACTCTAATGATTATGCAAAACAGCAGAATAAGTTGAATGATTGTTCTAAGTTGACAGCCTGTCCACGTGAAACCTCCAGCAGCATAAACCAATGTTTGCCTTCATATAACAAACCCTCTCCTCCCCTCTTCTCCCGATGCTTGCTCTCATATAGCAAACCCTCTTCTCCCTCTGCCACAAGCAATTGCGGAGTGCCTACAAAAAATAGGTTTTCATTGCTATCCAATGCTGGTACAGAGGATGAAAAGCCCCTCTCAGACACGAGTATAAATCAACATCCAATCACATACTCGGAAGCAGTGAAATCAACAGGAAGAGAGAAATCGCTGCAAAATTGCAGCCGACAATCTATGGAAAATTCACCATCCAACTACATGCACAATCATCACCAGAAAAATAGAAATGACACGAGCATTTCTCAGTTCTCTGCAGATCCCCATACAGGAAATCACCACTGCCGGCCCATTCAGAGCCAGAAAAACGTAAATTCCCCGCACCTCTCAGAACCTCTTAATGATGTAAAAAGTACAGAAAAAAACGTCTCCACCCAATTTGTGAACGCATGAATTCCACAATGGATGAATTGAAACGATCACGGAAAATAGAGCTGCTTCCCACCAAACCCGATGGACACTGTCTCCTTCATGCAGTAGCTCATCTACTTACGATACAACCATCATCAAAATGGAATTACAATTCCTTAAAGACTGCAATCAAAACTGAGAGTAGAGCAAACAAAAGCACATACGCTAAGTTTGTTGACAAAAACAGTGGAGACATGCAAAACCACATAGATAATTACATTGACGACAAACATTTTGATCAAGCTGCTGTAGACCTTATACCACTAATCATCTCAAATGTGACAGGCCAAAATATTCTCATCCTGGATGAACAGGATCATTGTGTTTTGTAAATATCAGTCAATCCCTTTTCAGAGTTATCAAATAACCTGCTCCATCGAAAAAGCGATCACTACAGTGCCCTTGTCCCACAAGTCAAAAATTAGACTGGAGTTATCTCATTCTGATAGACTGCCGCTGCCCAGCTAAATAGTAGACTTTCTTCCATAGCAGATGCTGGACCAAACACCCTGGGTAACGTAGACAAGATCGATGAATCCTCGAAACGATCCCATCGAGATAGTAACTTCGCTACCTTTACAAAGAGTGCTAATATAAGTAAAATCAAAATAAAGCATATAAATCCTCAAAGCCTAAATGGTAAATTGGATGATATCAGAGTAATGTTGGTCACTGAAGAAATTGATATTTTATGTGTTTCAGCAACATGGTTTGATTCACGAACCCAAAGTTCATTTTTTAACATCCCTGATTACGTGTTATATAGCTACGATGGCGCAAAAACCAGCCGAGGTAGTGGATCTTGTATTTTTGTGAAAGAAATGTACTCAACATCTTCACTTCTAGCGAATAAAGTTTGCGATGGCATTGAAATGGTTTGGTTAGAAGTGCAAATAAATAAACACAAATCCATAAGAGGAAACCTTCAAAGAAATCCTTCAGGCAAAAAAGTCATTTTTTGCTTTCGGAGATTTTAATGTTGACTTAACGGACAAAAACAATCAGTTAAGCAAACTGCTGTATAAACTAAGCCTATCACAAATGGTCAAAGAACCGACTCGCATCACTAAAGTCTCTAAAACTCTCCTCGATCTGGCAATCACAAATAATCGCACCGCAATACTTAGTACAGTAATATCACCTTCTATTTCCGATCACCACTCTGTAGACTGTGAAATAAATATTACAAAGAAAAGACATATATACCGCTTAATGACTTATCGCTCGAAAAGGCACTATTCAGCTATTTTAAGAAAAACTACTGAATATGTCCACCGAATTCCAGAATATGATGCAATCTGACGATGTTGACACTCAAGTGTCCATTTTCAACGAGAACATAGCAGCTCTCGACGAATGCGCACCTTACGTCACCAAAAAAAACAAGCCAAAACGGACTGCTTGGATTACTGACGAAATTAAAGAGATGAGCAGAATAAAGAAAGCCAACTTGCGAGAGTACAAAAACAATAGATCAAACAGTACCTTATACAAGAGATATAAAGAACATGACAAAATTCTTCGAAAGAAAATCACTGAAGCAAAACAAACTTACTTCCACCAGGAACTTATAACGGCTAAAAATAACCCGAAACGAACTTGGGAAATCATTAGTGAGGTAGCCCCATATAAAAATTTAGATCGTGTATGTAATTTTAAAAATCCCTTGGCAACAGTCACGAATTTCAACACATTCTTTTCAAAAGTAGGGGCTCAAGTTTTCAGTGAGGTGTATACCAATCCAGGTGAAACGTCAATTGAAAATACACGCCCCCCTACACCCTCGAGGGCTGATGACCAGGGGAGACCACGTCCTGTCGATTTACCAGAGTTGAGAAATGTCTTATACTCATAAAAAACACAAAGGCAGTTGGACATGATGGTTTCAGTCTTCAATATATCAAAGACAGTTTCCCAGTCACAGCACCATGGATTCGTCTGATAATTAATACATCAATAGAAACCAACACGTTTCCAAACCAATGGAAACACTCCATTATTAATTGCATAAAAGTGGTAACCTAAATACAGCATCAAACTACAGGCCCATCAGTCTTTTACCTGTCATGTCCAAAATATTGGAAAAAGTGGTGACAAATTAGTTATCATTTCACCTGGACGAGTCAAATTTACTCCACCGAAATCAATACGCCTATAGAAGAAATACAAGCACTCAAGACGTTCTGCTCAATATCGCTGAAAAAATATACAGCGACATCGATCAAAATAACGTAACACCCTTGCTGCTACTCGATCTCTCTAAAGCGTTCGATAGCGTCGAACATGATAGACTTCTACGTAAAATACAGAACTTGGGAGTAGACACGCAATGGTTTGAAAGTTACTTATCAAATCGATCTCATGCAGTCCGCATAGAAAACAAATTGTCCCCATTCATTCTAAACAATTTTGGTGTTCACCAAGAATCCGTTCTTGGTCCGCTACTGTTTTCTATTTTCATTAATGATATTCCTCCAATGCCTTCTAACACACGGAGCGCAATGTATGCAGATGATGTTCAAATTTCAATAACAAGTTCTGTATCGGAAATACCACAAACGTGAATTAAAGCCGAAACAATACCGACTAGCCTGAAATCAAGGTACGACCGAAACGGTCTCAAATTAAATGCTAATAAAACACAATGCATCATTTTTGGATCCAAAGATGCAATTAAAAAACTTCAGATTTTACTCTCGCAGTTGGAAATGGTAAAATTAAGGCATCAGAAGTAGTTAAAAATCTCGGTATCTGGTTCGATAGAAACATGTCTTTCAAATCTCACGTTGAAAATACTTGCAACAAAATTTACGGAACTTTAATATTTTTTCATCGTATAAAGAGTATGCTAGACGAAAAATCCCCATTATTAGCCATTCAATTCCCGGTGTTATCGCGCATTGACTACTGCAGCCTAGTATGGGGAGACTTACCTCAATACTTTCAAAGGGATTTACAAAAATGCATAAACTTCACCGCCAAGGTGGTATGCAACGGTAATTTCAAAAGAAGTGATCACGTAACTCCTCTCCTTAATAAACTAGGTTGGATTCCTATTCAAGAAAGGCTCCTCATGCAGAGGGCCCAATACGTATTTTCCTCGTTGTACCTTCCTCAGAGCAATGCTGAGATAGTGCGTTTCCATCCACCCACTGTAACCAACCAAAAGCCGAACAGAAACAACAATGTCTTAGTCAACTATCGTTCATCTCACATAGGGCAAAAGGCTCAGTCAATATCAGGCGCCTTACTGTGGAACAAACTTCCTCTGAGTATTAAAATCCCTCAAAGACCGAGAGAATTTAAAGCCAAAATACTTCGTCATCTTGCGTCTCAACGATAATTCTTCGCTACAGAACATGCCGAACACGTATTGACGAATCTCATTTGCCTGGTACCTCCATTGCTGAGTACTCTCCCTTGCTCATTTTTTATGATTCAAGACATCACACAACAGTTTGGAATGTATACGTAGGTATTATGATTTGATCACCTATTCGCTGGGATTTGCAAACATGCTTATTTGTATATGTGTGTTTCGAATGGGGGTGTATGTGCGCATATGGGTGTGCATATGTGCACAAACACCTGTGTGTCCTGGACTAGCAACTGGTGTATAAACTATGAATACCAGCCTTTTCTTTCACTCTCAACTTCTAACACTACCCAACACATCATTTCATTCTATTATTGCAAAGCAATCCAGAGCTTAAATGTCTTGTACATGTAAAATGTGGTAACTTTTTATGTTTATCAATTGCAGACATTTTGCGCCTTATTTCAAGGATAATGTGATTTTTTTTCTAGTATGAAACCCATAAGGACACTCATGTTTTGTTTCTTATTCACATCCAAAAATGGTCTTGTTAGGCTAGTGTAGTGCTATTACCATATCATCTCTTACGCTCTAGAGTATATTATATAAACCGTACCTAGGCCTCAAATATTTCTGGAAATATTTCAGTACTTGGGAACCCCGTGGTAGAACAATCGCTTTCATGTTTCTGACTCAGATAGACTGTTTTGTGCCACTATTTATAGTACGGAAATTTCATAAAATTCAGGCCGTAATAAAAGGTATTTTCTCGGTGTTTCTCGATTGGAATGCTAGTTCATACTGACTAGCTTACGCTGATATCTGCGCACATGCCTACTTGTGTACATGTGTACGTGTGCACGCTTTGCGTGCGTAGATGGGTGAATGTGTCACTACCTAATACTTCATTTCATATCATTATTATAAAACATTTATAAAAAATATACATCTATTTGTTGCGCGATCATCCACATATGATGAATCAGACGCTTGTGACCCAATAATCTTTTCGATACAATGTTTAATTAAACATCGTTACAATATTTCATTAGAAATTGTAAGCAGCAACACATACTGAAAAAGTTGTCACGAATTTCCTTTGCTCATTATCCTATATTTCAGAACATCGCACAGCATTTTAAGGAACGCGTATGTATAGTGATTTCCTTGATGCATAGAAATGTATTTGTGAGCGTTTACGTGTTAGGTGTATGTATGTGCGTAGGTATGTATGTGCACGTATATGTGTATATATTTACATGTATATATGCACATGTGTGTACTAAACCGACAACTGGCCTTTTTAGATAGAAATAGTGGTCTCTTTCTGTACACTCTCAATTTGTAACATTACCGAACTCGTCATCTCTTTATTATTGTAAAGCATTCCAGTAAAAAATATCCATTTTTTTTGTGATCATCCATTTATATTTAAGTTAAATGCTTATCAACTAATGATCGTTGTGTTAAAATGATTTAATTAGAAATACAAAACTTGTAATCCTCGTGTTCCACATGCTTATATGTATATTTTTTCACGCTTTCTTTGAAATGACATTTTTGAACATCGGCCAAAACAAGTGATTCATGTAGTATTTCCTGGCGTCAAGAATCGCGAAGTTTTATGTCATGTATTTGTAAACTGCCAAAAGTCATGAAGTTGTGTTATCTCTTATAATTATCACTATATGTATCATCAAATGTAGTTTAAGCAAGATTAGGAGTAAATTGCCCTCAATCATTTTTCGACTAGTGAGATGGGTATTACAATACTCGTGTGTGTGTATCATTTAAGTGTGTTAACTTTAAGATATTTTAAAAACCAATGAAGGTAATTTTGTTCCATCTCTATTGGAAATCGACAGTTTTTCTTTTATTTCTTTCTTTTCTGTTAGTTCATGGACATCTGGTGGTTCAATAACCACATCATAATGGTCTCCTACCCCTTCTTTCTCCAACCTCTCCAATTCGTCCAAGATCTCATTCACTGTGAGGGTTCGGAAAAAAAATTTAGATTGTACCGGTATTTTACTAGCGTTGTCCTATGGAAACGGACAAATATTTGTATCTAATTCATGAATATAAACTTACAGAAACATTTCTTCCATGAATACACATTTTATTGAGGTGCTCTATTTATATTTTGCATGCGCACATTTTGATAACAATACTTCACGTCCCTACTTTAAGCTCACCTTTTAGTGAAAACATTTCTTGACTTCAAAAATGTTTAACAATCTCCCACGACCAGCACCTAGTTACACCTGAGCGGCCCCCGTGCTGAACGTCTGTGGCAGCATCAACTGATTATGTTCACTACGCATTTGGTACGAAATTTCCCGGTCCATTACTTTTAAAGCAAATTTAAATGTATATCTGAGGTGCTGCCAGCTGGCAACACTAGGAGAATTACGGTTAACACATAGCACAGAAAAGTAAAGGGTTAAATTTCATTCATAAAGAGCGAGGAAACAAGGAGTTTTTGGGGGTAATAAAAGGGTTTGAGTGGGCAGTGCCTAGTAATACCGATTTGAAGTACACGAATGCATCAAACGGGTGAGCCAATCACAGGCGTAAGATTTCGCGGGACTCTAGGTGCGCACTAGCAAGTGCGGGACATATATAAATGCAGCATGAGAAAGGGGTGGTCCACTTCTCCGTTATACATATACTGTGTACTAAATGTGTAGCACGTTGGCAAGATGTAGGTCCAGAAAGCAGCAAAGGGGAGGTAAGCGGATTTTTGCGGGTTAGGAAGTGCAAGTGTTTCAGGGAGTAACATGAATTTGGATGTCTAGTTTTGTTCTTAAAACAATAAATTGGAGGAAGTCAGTATTAATGTTTTTGTGGTTTTTGTTTACGTTGTGCATCAAGGCAGGTTAATTTTGGGGAAGTTTCATCTAGTAACGTCAAAAATGGGAATGCCGTCTTAAGCAGTGTCTTGCGTTTTTTATTATTTGGTTCTTCAGCAGTGTGTTGTGTTTTTATTATTTTGTTCTTAAGCAGTGCGTTGTGCTTTTATTTTTGAATATGGGTTATAATCAAGGAATGTTTTGTGATGCATTTTGAACAATGTTGAGATCCCGGAGATTTTCCAGTTCGTTTGTTTGCCATGATTCATGTTAAACGTTGTTCACGTAACACCTCTCCTTAATAAGCTCGGCTGGGCTCTTATTCATGAGAGGTTTCTGGCGCACAAAGCCAAACACGTATTCTCCCCTTTACATCTTCCTCAGAGCAATGCTGAAGTAGTGAAATTCCATTTCCCTACCGACACCAACCTAAGGCCGAATAGGAGACGTGATGTCTTAATCAA
>JACJUY010011909.1:0-23921 GCA_014220935.1 Platorchestia sp. MABIK | reverse complement strand
TTGCAATGCTGGCCAGTCATCTCCTCCAGTTCTTAGCGTTTCCTTTTTTTCTTTGGTCGGAGACCATAGACAGTTATACGGAAGAGTATAACATATCGGGGTTAGTCGTTATATCGGGGTTAGCCATTATATCGAACTCTTGCATTATGTCGGGGTCGCTCATTACATCAGAGTCATGCATTATATCGGGGTTAGTTTTTATTTCGGGGCTAGTTGTTATATCAGGGTTATTCATTATACCGGGGTTAGTCGTTATATCGGGGTGAGTCGTTATATCGGGGTGAGTCGTTATATCGGGGTTAATCGTTATGTCGGGGTCGCTCATTATCTCTAGGTCGCTCACTATATCGGGGTTAGTAGTTATATCGGGGTTAGTCGTTATATCGGGGCTAGTCGTTATATCTGGGTGGGTCGTTATATCGGGGTTAGTCATTATATCGAGGTCGCTCATTATATCGAATTCGTGCATTATATCGGGGTCTCTCAATATATATAAGTCATGCATTATATCGGGGTTAGTCGTTATATCGGGGTGAGTCGTTGTATCGGGGTTAGTCATTATATCGAGGTCGCTCATTATATCGAACTCGTGCATTATATCGGGGTCTCTCATTATATCAAAGTCATGCATTATATCGGGGTTAGTTACATCGGGCTAGTTGTTATATCGGGGTTATCGTTATACCGGGGTTAGTCGTTATATCGGGGTTAGTCGTTATATCGGGATCGTGCATTATATCTGGGTTAATCGTTACATCGAGGTAGTGCATTGTATCGGAGTTAGTCGTTATATCGAAGTCGTGTGTTGTATCGGGATGGTGCATTACATCGGGATCGTGCATTATATCGGGGTGAGTCGTTATATCGGGGTTAGTCATTATATCGCGGTCGCTCATAATATCAGGGTTAGTCGTTGTATCTGAGTTAGTCGGTTATTTGGGGTTGTGCATTATATCAAGATCATTCGATATATCGGGGTCATGCATTACACCGGGTGGGGAGTCGTTATATCGAAGTCATTCGTTATATCGAGTTTGTGCATTATTTCGGGATTGTGCATTATATCGGGGTCGTGCGTAATATTGGGGTCATTCTATATCGCGGTAAATGCTATGTCGGGTTAATCGTTATATCAAAGTCGCTTTTTAGATCGGGGTGATTCGTTATATCGGGGTTAGTGATCTTATTGGGGTTATTCGTTATATCGAGGTTGTGCTTATGCCGGGGTCATTTGTTATATCGAGGTTGTGCGTTGTATCGGGATAGTGCATTAAATCCATGTTAGTCATTATATCGGGGTTAGTCGTTGTATTGGGGTTAGTCGTTGTATTGGGGTTAGTCGTTATATGGATGTCGGGCATTATATCGGGGTCATTCGTCATATTAGGGTTGCTCCTTATTTTGAGGTAGCTTATATCAGGGTTATTCGCTATATCGGAGTTATCGTGATATCGTGGTCGTCGTTATTTCAGGGTTATCGCTGTATCGGGGTAATTGTTAAATATGGTTTTTCGTTATTGTGGGGTTCGTTTATTGCGAGGTTGGTTTTTTATACCGGGGAGGATCGTACGTAATA
This sequence comes from Platorchestia sp. MABIK, assembly GCA_014220935.1. Classification (NCBI taxonomy): domain Eukaryota; kingdom Metazoa; phylum Arthropoda; class Malacostraca; order Amphipoda; family Talitridae; genus Platorchestia; species Platorchestia sp. MABIK. Next base: position 22,345 of record JACJUY010011909.1, on the reverse strand, counting down.
TTTGTGTCATTCATTATAGCGGGGCCGTGCGTATTATGATATCTTCCACAATATTCCAACTCACCAGTCATGTCGCCCTCTGTAGAATATGTATAACACGACCTAGTCGAATTTGACAGTTGTAACACCGGGAGGTGTTGTAGACGTCGAAGCTTGTTAAGCTATAGCTTTGGTAGCATGAGGATGAAAATTCATTTTTATTGTACGAAAGTTTGAGAAATCACGTTCACTTTACATATTCACTTCGAATATTTACCTTCCTCACAGGTGGCTTGCCGATCAGCTGGCTTTGGAGGTGCTGCAGTTATATTCAAAAACAACAGCTTCGGCCCAGGTGCGTTGCAAGTTTCAAGCAGCTCGTTAATGCCCAAATTTCATTAATCCTTGCCGAACGTATTTCTTTGGTGAGGTTGGTTGTGCGGATCACCGGTAAACATTCATTGTGTATAAATGGAGAAAAACTTTTTAGTGACAACCAGTTGGTTTACAACAGAAATGAACATTAAGTGCGTAATGCATTGCGCCAAGTAGGCTGAGTTAGCAGACATTACGACCATGAGCCTGCAACTCGCTTTCAGACACAATTGTATGTCACAACTCTATAACAGCAGATTGAGAATTTAAGCCTTCCTAACCATATGAAGTGTGCTTCCTTCAAATTTTTGAGTAAAATGACTAGATTTTTTTACATTCACTGTGTTTTCAATTTTTTTAATGAATTTGCGACACTAGCGGAGTGACCATCTGTTTGAATTGTCAGATAAGTTAGTTGAAGCTTCCCTAACCATAACAATGGTTTTCAAGGAGAGGGAGGAGAAGGGCACCATTTACTTAGGATTAAGAGAATTACCTATGACCAAGGTGTGTTCCCACACAAAATATTTTCTTCGCCTAGAAACGGTAAGCTAGGAAGGAAGTTTTTGAAGCAAGATGAAAGTTTTGTAAGAGAGTAATAGACGTTGAAATACAGGACAGCAGTTGATAAAAATTATCAGAAACCAAACTATAAAAACTTATTCTGTTTCAACGAAAGGATAGGTCTCTTAATTTTCAACAAGAGACCGTACATTTTCCCACTGATAGCACTAATTCCCATAGAGTTGTCTTACTTCTGAGAGATATCACAATTTTATAAGATCCCATAAAGATAGGTGAAAGTTTACCACGCTATACTCAGTGTATATTACCGAACGTAACACTTTTTATGAGTTTATCTCATGAAATACGTTTTGACGCATGTGTAGCGTGAACCGTACTAGTATTCTCGAGACCCATCTCGCGCACAAAGACTGCTTTGAAAATTTTTTGGGATGTCTACATCCACCCGAGTCGTCAATTCGTACCAGGCGATGTTTAAGCACAGCTGGTATGTAGTTGTACTCACCAACGAATTTTACGACAAACTAGTTCACATTTACATGCGTTTGACAAAAAGCGTAGCAAAAAAAACGTACGAAATTATTTATGGTTCACCCAGTTACCAGCGCAGTATGGAAAGCGAGCACTGGCGCCAGTACCGATGAGTGAAGATCTTTTGAAGCGTTTTGCCTCCCTCATCACAGGTGAAGGCAAAATTTGGCTGGACGACGTGCGGTGCCAGGGCCACGAGATCACTTTGGCGCAGTGCAGCCACCGTGGCTGGGGCCTCAGCAACTGCGACCATAGCGAGGACGTGGGCGTCCGCTGCCTGGAGGAGACGCCAGATTCCTCCAGTGTTGTGGTGAGTCACCTTCAGTGAAATTCATGTCGCTACGTGACAGCTATAGCGTGTAGCGTTATCCTTATCTGAATCATTGAATCAAACAAAATCCTAACCCCTACGGTTACGATTTTTATTACGGTTGGGAGCTAGTCTTTTGAGATTTTGCAATCGGTTATTTTCAGACCGGCGGAAGCTCTCTGTCTCCTCCTCCACCCATGTCTCTCGGAGGCTTATTGCCCGAGGCTTGTGGCCAGCGCTTCGTGGAGGACAGGCCGATCAGCCTCACGGACAGCCCCCGCGTCGTAGGGGGCTACAACCCCAGGCCCGGAGCTCATCCTTGGATGGTGAGTCAGCTTTTGAGAATTGCAACTAAGCGCTGCGTGTATTCTTGCTCAGCTGCTCGCTTGATGCGGAACAAGTATGTATAGGTCACTGGCCCAAGTGGTGCTGAATGCTCAAAAAATTATCTAAAATCCAAGAGAGAAGTTAGCCTAGAATATGAAACTTGAGTATTCCCGAGAAGAGCCCATGCTTGAATTGAATGGATAGTTATATAAAAAACTATTAGGTAAAGATTAAAATCAGCATTGAAAGCCCTACTGAGTGTAGCATTTATAATTTAATTTCTCCAAAATAAAATTGTGACAATTCATCAAATGTCATCATTATAAATAAAACAGTTCAATTAGATCAAACAAATCCCACAGAAAAAATCACTAAAAAAGCTTGAATGCGGTATGGTGGAAAGTTGGTCTAAGAGCTCAATACTTATTAAATCGTGAGCAATCTCCACAAATGGTCCCAGGAGTAAACAGGTTGAAATAACTCTTATTTTGAGAACTTTTCGAATTTCAAGCAAAGTACATAATTTATTGAAGCGGAAACTTTCAGCGGAGGCACATGTATCACAACTCGCAACTCTGTCAGTGTGCCAAATTCCGAGAATAATCTACGCCAAACTTCGCACTGTTCGCGCTGGGCGATCGATGAAAGCAAATTTTCTTGAAGGGTTGTCCCAATAGCGAGCATAAAACGGATGACGCGTGCAGGTGGGCGTACGCGTGCGCACGAGCAGCGGGTCGCACCACTGGTGTGGTGGTGCAGTGCTGACGCACGACGCTGTGCTCACCGCAGCCCACTGCATCAGGTACCCCACCTCCACCTTCCTGGTCAGGGTGGGCGACTATGATAACGAGGTGAGGAGGCGTGTTGTGAGCTGGTAGACTGTTGTGACATGATATTGCGCTTAGGGGATTGGTGTGAGTGTACAACTTTTAGCGATAGAAAAGAGGAAAGTTTTTTAAAAGGATTTGATGGCAGCAATTTTTAGTTTTTATTATTCCAATGCAATAAAATCGACCTATTTTCTTGGAAGCTACTTGAATAAAATCACTCGATGTTGTCCAATGCTACAGTTACATTGATTGTTGGCCAGGCCATAAATTATTTATTAATAAACATGAGAGAAATATTAATTTTCAATTCGATGAAGTTAGCTAGTTTCAATATCATCCTTTTTTTGAACGGGTAAATGAATTAAAATCGGTACCTCAAAAATATCACATCAGTATTCGAGAATTACATGTGAGCACTAGGTGCTATCTCTTGCGAATTTGTTTCTGATATTTACCCTTGATTGCAAATACAAAATATTCACTGAACTCCTGTAATATCTGTTACGCCTGACAGAAAGAAGAACCCTTCGAAAAGGATTTCTTCGTCCAGCAAGCCATCAAACACCCAGAATTTGACGTGGGGCCTTTCTACAACAACGACATCGCACTCCTCATCATCAAGAGAAAAAATGGGGAGGGTATCGAGTACGAGTTTGGCTAATTCTAGCGTTGAAATCATAAAATAATGTTGAGGGGTGTTAATAAAATCAACATCAGAGCACGGATACTGAAATCATGAAATCCCTTTTATCTTTTTGCTCTGCTAACGTGAATACATCACATCATTCGCCAGCAGTTAGTGCTGGCACTGCATTAAATAAAAATAATTAACATTCATTATAATGTACCTTTCAGTTTCAGCGAGCGCGTGCAGCCTTTGTGCGTGGTGGGTGAAGAGTTCGACTACCCGGCGGGGCTTAACTGCACAGTGGCGGGCTGGGGAGCAGTGGGGCAAGACAGAGGTCAGTGCGAGAAGGAAAAGTTACCGTGCTCTGCAGTAATAAATTGTCTTAAGTAACGAGAAAACTGAGCCGTCACTACCTCGAGAATTACCTTTGAGAAGTATATTCCTTTACTCGATTATTGTATGCACTATAGGTAATTACTAGACGCAACATTGATTTTTCTAAAAAAAAATGGCCCTACCGTGCCATAAGCATAAATTGTTTAGGAACAGTTTCCACTTTCTCCTCACCATACCTCCGTAATACAGCATTAGCGCGAGCTACAAAACACTGCCCTTCTCTAGAATGTATAACTACTGCAAATTCTGTGCCTATGTCAAGAGAATGCGTGATAAAGACCACTGATAAACAGGAAAGCATTTGCTTGGAGAAAAATCGGCATATTACAAGCATAATAACGTATAATAACTTTTGTAACCAGTAATTGACGAGGACACACATATTATTGAAACATCTTTCAAAAATGCATGAAACTAATTTTCATTATTACTTCTATTGAAGCGACTTATTAGCCCTTAAACGTCATCATTTTCTACTCTTATTACCGTTATTATAACCACCATCATTAGACTTACTCCGGCATCAGGTAGTGACCGACATTAAAATGAGGAAGGAGCTGCCACTCGGCAGTGAACTTCAAAGAACACACTAGGGAATAAATTTAATAAGAAATACAATATATGCATTGAAGCTATTTTCAAAATGGACCGAAAAAGTTCAAAAAGTCTTAAGGGTTGACTCAATCCGTCACCGGAACAAGTCATAGACCTATGCGTTACCTAGTACCACCCGCATCCGTGCTTTAATGTTGATTGTATCAACACCTCTCATTATTACTATTATAATTATTATCATTACCTAGTACCTGTGCTGAAGTTGATACGCAACCGCAGGCTTTTCTCGCATGCTGCTGTCGACCGTGCTGCCCATCATCCCGGACTCCGTGTGTCGGAGCGAGCGAGTGTTCGGTGCAACGCGGCTGTCGGACGGCATGTTCTGTGCAGGCCACCTCGAGGGCGGCATCGACACGTGCCAAGGGGACAGTGGAGGGCCTTTGGTGTGCCGGTATAACGGTAAGTTATTGAAAAGAAGCGTGGCATAACCTTTGGCGTATTTTTTGCTTGAAATTTAAAAATGTTTCTCCATTCTACTTCGGGCATCAACGCAGCGGTATAGGAATATTTTCTTATGTAGAATAAAATTTATGAATTTTTATGCAGTGATCTGGGCATGCACAAAACCTGCCGATAAGTTTCCAAGAAATACACAGATCGTTAATGAGCCCGTCCACACCTCCAGGCCGCTTGTCCGCCGTCGGGATCACCAGCTGGGGTCACGGTTGTGCGCGACCTAACAAGCCCGGGGTGTACACCAAACTCTCCAACTATCTCCCGTGGCTGTACTCCGCTCTTGCGCCCTGAAAGCTTACATCTTGACCTCGTCCACGTATTTCGCTGACCACTTGCATCCCTCGTATCGCGCCCTGACCTCATCTCTACCTATGGACACAAGCTTCCGTGACCACTTGGGACCACCTGGAATCACCCTTGCGCCGTGAAGACTTACACCCCTACCTTATCCACCCATTTCGCTGACCACTTGCAACGTTCGCATCACCCTTGCGTCGTGACGACTTTTATCTCTACCAATGTACACTCACTCCGCCGGCCAACAGAGGCCCTATACCATCCTTCAGCTTTGATGACTCAGCAGTGCCGCTCTCCCACTGCACACTTAAGACTCGTCTTAAACTGAATCTGCAACACCGATGTGAAAAGTGTTTTGTCAGAATGTTCAAGAATTTCACGGTCTGATAAACTTTTAGTATTCAACTATGCATTTGCTCTCGATGAACAACCTCAAAAATAATGTCAAGAACTGTGTTAGTGCGTGGCAATCTCGTCGATTTTGAAGGCCAACTGAAGGAGGCCAACTGTGGATTGATGCAATGCAACAGCCCCGCATAACGAAGATGACCACAAAAACATTTTCAACCAACTGGAAAAAAATTTAATTATCGTCAGGGTATGATCAGCATTTTCCACCCAGGGGAGCATCCCAGAACTTCAAATGGAGGCAACTGCGAGCTATAATGTATCATTCAGGCTTGAAATGCCCAGTCCAGTACAGCAGCAAACCTTTCATGTTTTGTGTGCAATACGGGAGCATTGTTTCGCACCACTTGGAAACTGTTATCGTGCTGTATGAGTCGAACACTGATCTAACAATCACGCATGTAGAACCAAACACAGCTAGATGTTGTAAATAAACTGAATTCATCCATTTTATTAAGAAATTTTCAATCCACTACAAAAATTCCGCAGAGTATGCCCCAATCACAAAACATATCTTTCATGGAGGTCAACTCCTAAATGTTATACGGTGTTTCACTAATTCTTTCTCAGCTGAGATAGTACGTGTCAAAACTGCATTGGAGACTGTCATGGAAACTGCAGACTGTTTCCTTCACGATCCACAAATAACACAATTCGGCACCAGTAAAATTGGTAGAAGGAACAGTAAAAATTCCTGCACAGAAACGATGTATTAGAAATTGAAAGGGTGTGTGAAACATGATGAAAGTTGAAGAAAAAGTATTAGGGGCTGGAAAACATGAAAACAGTAACCTTATAGCAGATGGTCCGTAAGCAAACCAAAACCTATTTTATTTAAACAAAAACAAGACTTACCTAACAAGCTCGAGACCTCAGCTGGAGGAAAGTTAGCTACCCTAAACCACAAGCCCACAGTATGGAAGTCACTTGAAACCGTCCAGCACACAGTCTACTACAGTATTGAAATAAGATCCTATTCAAACAGAGCAAAACAGAACACAGGTAGTACCACGTACGCTGTTCATCGAAAGACTGTGCAAGGCGCAAACGTGAATAACACTAAATTACACAAAATAATGAAAGTGCCTTTTTAATCTGTCTAAAGTTCTTGAAAATACATGAAGAATTTAAATCACTAAAAATATTTGTTTCTTCATTGTTGGACAAAATGAAGTTTTCCAGTTTTTATGCAAGCACTACAATGATGCTAGTTTTCTAAATACAAGTGATTCTTTTTCTTAGGCGGAATAAAATATTTGTTCTTTTCTGCAATGGCAGTGCTGTTGGTCGCAAAGATCGATTTCTGTACATTTTATACCTATTTCTATCACAAAAACACTCCAAGAGAAAATTCCACGCTAATTATAGAGGCCTGCATTCTTCAGTAGCATCTTCGTCCACTACACTAAGACACAAAACATATCGTCAATTATCGGCAGCCCTTTAAAACTCAAATTAGCTTTCACCTTTCACATGAAACGTCTAAGTAGCGGCACCGCAAAACTTAAAACGTCTCATTTACCGGCACCACATCACTCAAAACTTTTGATTAACCGGCACCCAATCACTTGAAACATCTAATTTTCCTTCCCCTCATCACTCGAAACATCTAATTAACCGGCATCTCATCACTTGAAATATCAAGTTAACTGGCACTTCATTGTGTGAAATGTCTAACTGAGCACCTGCCTCAAGCTACTTGATTACGGGAAAGGAAAATACTGGCAAATCGTTTTCCTCGTCCACGACGTCTTTCCAAAATAAACAGAGTTTACATCAGGAACTGAAAGTTGAACAGTAACATTGATGAGAAAATATAGCCTTTCCACGGAAAAATTAAAAAAAACTTTAAAAATTATTCATCGCAACCAAGGTTGAATAAAAACTTTACCAAAAAATATTCAAGAAATAAATATATCAAAGAAAACAACAGTTTGAAGCAAAATTATTACAACACACAACTAAAACGATGTTGAGTCATCATCCCCTTCAGATCCTACAGACATCTTGCTCTCTGACGACGAAGTAACTTCAAATCTGTCACTCTCTTCGAAATCCGGCTCGAATTGAGCATCGCCCGCCCCGACAGCAGCACTATCACTGCTACCTGCCTCGAGTGCAACCCTAACGTCGTGATCCCTAGCATCGGTTTCGGCGCGACGACTGCCTTTAGTTTCAACAGTACCAACAGTTTGAATTCCATCAGAAGAAGCCTCATGCGCAAATCCATTTTGAGCCTCGGTAATGTCTAACATTTCTGATGGTGTGGATTCATTTTCGACACCACGTTCAGGCAATGGGCCACCTGAACTAGCAGTTTCACGGGGGACAGATGTGGCAAGTGATGCTGACGCTTTGCTAGTGACAGATGTGGCAGGTGATGCTGACACTTCGCTAGTGACAGATGTGGCAGGTGATGGTGACGCTTTGCTAGTGACAGATGTGGCAGGTGATGGTGACGCTTTGCTAGTGACAGATGTGGCAGGTGATGGTGACGCTTTGCTAGTGACAGATGTGGCAGGTGATGCTGACGCTTTGCTAGTGACAGATGTGGCAGGTGATGCTGACGCTTTGCTAGTGACAGATGTGGCAGGTGATGCTGACGCTTTGCTAGTGACAGATGTGGCAGGTGATGCTGACACTTTGCTAGTGACAGATGTGGCAGGTGATGCTGACACTTTGCTAGTGACAGATGTGGCAGGTGATGCTGACACTTTGCTAGTGACAGATGTGGCAGGTGATGCTGACGCTTTGCTAGCGACAGATGGCGCTGATGCTTTGCTAGCGACAGATGGTGCTGATGCTTTGCTAGCGACAGATGGTGATGATGCTTTGCTAGCGACAGATGGTGATGATGCTTTGCTAGCGACAGATGGTGATGATGCCTTGCTAGGGACAGATGGTGCTGATGCTTTGCTAGCGACAGATGGTGATGATGCTTTGCTAGCGACAGATGGTGCTGATGCCTTGCTAGGGACAGATGGTGCTGATGCCTTGCTAGGGACAGATGGTACTGATGCCTTGCTAGGGACAGATGTTGCAGCTGTTGACACTTGGCAATTTTCAGAACCACCGCTTGGCTCATAAGAAACTCCGAGTACTTCAAGTGTACCAGCAACCGTGGAAAGTTCACGAGCATCAGATGAGCAAATTACCCTAGAAGGTGTGCTTATTTCACGTTCCGTTATGCTACTTACCAACAAACTTTGGCCCATTTTAGAAACACTGTACAACACAGAATCTTCTTGAGCCCCAAATGCACCGGTAATCTCAGAAGCTCTACATGTTCCAGATGCCACAATCAACCCTGCAGCGTTTTTAGTTTCGAGCTCGTGATCAAGTCCGGAAATTCTACGAGTTTCATATGTTCTAGCTAATTCCGCAGCGTCTCCAGTGTCTAGCTCATCACCCAGTCTGTTAATTCCACGAGTATCAGATGCGCTAGCCAATACCGCCACGTCTTGAGCTTCAATCTCATTACCAAATCCGGAATGCTCACGAGTTTCATACGCACTTGCCAATTCCACAACATCTTGAGTTTCAAGCTCGCCACCATATCCGCGTAAAACTCGAGTTACGGAAGCGCCAAGTGAGACAGACACATTGCGTGGATGAGAGATACTAGCTTTATACCCAGATCTTGGAGCTAATCCAGGTCGTAAATGAGCTTCAGATCTGCCATTCCATACAAAAGCATCAGGCGTGTCAGATCCACTAATACACTCAGGAAATAAGCATGCGCTACATACATTTGTTACTTCCGCTTCTCCAAGGCCCAAGATTCCGTCACGCAATATATCCGAGTTCAATGGTTGAAATGGGCGATAAGCACTCGAAACTGCTATGGTATCGGACGCCACAGGATCCCATCGTCTCCTCGGCACACGGTGTCAAGACGAACAGCACAGCAGCCTATTCAGCTGGTGTTCCAGTTCAGTTAGACGGTCTCCAAAAGACGTAGCGCGCCGCATCAGTTCACTTGTTTGCTCCTGAAAATGTGAGTGAAAAATAAATATTCGTAAGCGTTATAACCGAAAAGATTACAATGTTAATTTATGCAATAAAATTTAAATAGAATGCATTAAACCAAACAAGACACAGTCGCAAATAAAAAAAAATTCATTGCTTAACCACAAAGTGCTCAATAAAGTCTCACGAATTGGATATTTTGAATGGATGGTGAGATAGAAGTATTGCTGCACAAGCCTTCTATGTTCTATAATAACCATCAAATTTATAGAATATTGGCTTGCCGCTATTTCCTCAGCTATTTTACGTCAGATATTTTCAACATGCTTCTGTTAACTTTCATTCAAACATGAGCTGTGCGGATAGGATGTTGGCACTAATTTGTCACCAAATGAAAGAAAAGCTCTAATACAGTTACAAAAAAAAATCGAGGAATTTTTTCATAACCAACAAGTTTCAGCCAGAATTCTAAAAAATAAACTGATATGCTCAAATACCTACAGAGTTCGTCTACGGTACAACAAAGACAAAAACCCACATTCTCCATTACGGTACACTTCAGATTGCATAAGAGTTTGTCCCAAAATGCTACCATTCCCAACACACATGTTGTAAGGCACTGCTGCTCAGCTAATGAGCGGTCTCTAAGATGTTCCCTTGGAGTATTTATGCTTCAGGAAGTAATAAAATAGGATGCGTTGTAGAAGATTAGATTAGATCATAAGTAAGTTTAAGCCTCCGTCACCGCTGCAAAAAAAAGCGTATCGAAGGGAGGAAGGAAGAAGGCACTATTTAGCATGGAGATAAGGGAATAAGGAATCTATGCAGAAGGGGCATAAAAACATTAAGCTGAAAAAGAAATTCATGAAATAAGATAAAAGTTGAAGAAGAAAGTCAGAAGTGCTGAAAAACAGAACAGTAGGGAATCGAAAAAAAGGTGGTCAACATAACAAAAAAAAACATTTTATTTCAACAAAAAGAAGGCCTACCTAATTCTCAGCTGGGACCCTCATATTTTCCCCCTGGGAGCGCTAATTCCCATAGATATAATAGTTATTTCCCCCTAAGGAGATGCGTTATAGAAAACTAGCCACATTTCCAAAGAGTGCCTGATATTGGAGCAAAATTTCTTTCCTCGCGGCACATTTCCTCCCACCTCTTCAGAGCCCCTGGCTCCTCGCACGCCTCTAACAAAGGCCCGGAACTCAGTGTGCTTGCTGAGCAGAAGCTTGAGCTCCTGCCTCAGCTGCGTGAACTGCTGCGGGTCAACCCAGTTGGTCTGCAGAGCCTCTAGCCGTGCTTGTATCTGCTCCTGATGTAGGTTGCTCGTCTGCAAACGATGCCGCAGCTTGTGGATCAGTGACCCATACTTGCGATACTTCTGCAAAGGTGGATGAATAAATGATGCAGGTTCATCTCGGTACTCACAGCGTTCGAGAACAGGAAACACAGCGAGAAAATTTTGCTGCTCGCCGTGTGTGGGAGGTGCAATCAGATGTATAGATTGAGCTGAGGGAACTAGACAGTCCTTTTTGTCAATGATTTCTTATTCACTTGGCTTCCTTTCTCAATTACAAAGATGAATGCCAGAGTAAAACCACCAAGTAACCGAGGATTTGAAATTCAATTTGCAATAAATGTAACTTGAAAGTTCGGATAAAAGACCAACAGAATAACATCGAAAACATCAGTTTTACAACTAGTAGATAAGGTTCAGAAATACGTATAGACTTCTATTTCTGTTTAGAATTTGCTCAACAGAGACATGCTAACACAAACAAGATGGTTAAAGTTGCCAATAAACAATATGTTCCGAGAATCGAAAGAATTTAGGTAAATATTTTAAAAACAGATTGTTGAATCTTCAGCCCTGTCTGGCAGCGTAATCGATTTGATGCAGAGAAAAGTGAATGAATTAAAAAAGAAAAACTACGGAAAATTTACTCTTTCAAAGACAAAAGACTCACGAACTATATTTACAAAGGATAAAATTGTGCGCTCTGTCCTTGTAATCTAGGGGGTTTGTGAAGTGGTCCATCGTTGGCTGTCACCGAGCCGGCTTACGGAGCCCTCTTGACGCTGATCTGGCGGTGCCAGGCTGTATTACGTACGGTCAAACTTCTGCCTCGAAGCAATCTTATCTGAGCGAGCGCGAATCGCCTATGCATGCGTCAGCTGGTGATCTAGTTTAGCAAAATGATCAACAAAATGTGGAGCTCTAACCATACAGTACATGAAAGAAGGTATAGTTTTAGAATGTTCGAAATTTGCTCTTAACATTACTGAAAGAGTCGTTCCATAAAATAGAATAAATTTAGAGAATCAATAACTTGCATGAATGACAAAAAGAAGCAACAAAGTAAAAAAGTCTACATGGTACTAAGAACAATGGAGCTCCTTTGGCATAAAAGCTCTTTAGGCGAGATGAAAAAATGAAATTTTCACAATAAGAGAACTGGGACATTAATAATACAACTCACAATTTTGAGGGACTCTGTCTCAGCGTGGTACTTCTTGTCTTTCTCCATAAGCCTGGACTCCAGCACCTGGATTCTACTTTTCAAGTTGGAGATCTCCTCTAGAAACTGAGAGCGCTGAAGCTCAGCTTCCTCTTTAGCATTTCTCAAAAGCCTCGACAAGCTCTCCTCGCATTCATCATGAGACTTTCGTGCTTTTTGCACCCTGCAAAGCAATAACTTCATCAGATATTCAATAAACATTAAGGAAGAACGGGGGCTCAATATAATATAAGGAATGCTAAGAGCTAACAAAGTTACAGTCAACGCAAAAGTGCATCCTAGGTATCATCAGGTGTGGGTAAAGCTCGTAAACCAATAATGATTTGATGGGGCCACAAAACAGCGGTGGCCTCTTCAATATGCTCTCGAAAAGTACGAGTTGTGAGAGATTGATTGATTGATTATAAGTTAGTTTTAACCTCCCTTTACCACAACAAAGATGTTCAAAGAGAGGAAGGATGAAGGAAACATTTACAGTGGCCGCAAAAATAAAGTTTACCCTTGTACCGCGATAAGCATAATTGGCCGGTAACTTTGTTCTTGCATTCCTCACCATTGGGAGGAGAGAGGAGGGTGGTATGATGTGTGTCGCTCCACCACCGCCCCACACACAAATCCTTGCTGCACAGTCAGTCATGGATCCCGCAGAGCTCGAGCAGAGTACATGTATGTTGTGCTGCTCCATAGGCCTTTACTTAACTCCCTGTTCATTTATTTTGGCGCCATAACAGAAATTACCACAGCATCACAATGGGTCGGAAGAAGCTTACTATTGAAGAAAAAAACCCGACTGTCACCCTAATTGACCAAGGAGTCCCGGACTGTCGAACTGAATGTCAGCAGAGTGTCCCTCTTTCAGCTTAAAAATCAGCTGCCTCACTTTCTGCTGGGACCACACCGCCACACAAACTGGGGAGATGAGCCTAGCTCTGCGTGTTTTTCCTTTATTTCTGCAACTGTGTTGGAAGGATATTGCTTCACTTCTCTCATCAACACCTTGTCAATCCTTGCTGTCGTCTTTTCTTGTGCTCACCTCCCAGTTTGTGTGGCGGTGTGGTCCCAGCAGGAAGTGAGGCAGCTGATTTTTAAGCTGAAAGAGGGACACTCTGCTGACATTCACTTCGACAGTCCGGGACTCCTTGGTCAATTAGGGTGAGAGCCGGGGTCTTTTCTTCAATAGTAAGCTTCTTCCGACTCATTGTGATGCTCTGGTGGTTTCTGGTATGGCGCCAAAATAAATGAACAGGGAGTTAAGTAAAGGCCTATAGAGCAGCGCAACATACATGTACTCTGCTCGAGCTCTGAGGGATCCATGACTGACTGTGCAGCGGGGATTTGTGTGTGGGGAGGTGGTGGAGCGACACACATCATACCACCCTCCTCTCTCCTCCCAATGGTGAGGAATGCAAGAACAAAGTTACTGGCCAATTATGCTCATCGCGGTACGAGGGGTAAACTTTGTTTTTGCGGCCACTGTAGTATGGAGTTTAGAGGACGTGGAATTTATATGCAAAGGGTGTTCCCGAAAGAGATTCCGGGAGCATAGAAACAGTAAGATTAGAAAGAAGGTTATAAAACAAGATATAAGTTTAAGAAGAAAGTCAGAGGTGCTGCAAAACAGGACAGCAATGAACAGAAAAAAGATTGTCCTTAACAAAATTAAAAAAATTTAATTTAACAAAAAGAAGGCCTACCTAACTCTCAATTCAGAACCTCACATTTTCCCCCTGAATTGTGGGAGAGAAAACTACACTCTGACGTAAAAAAATAACTAGTAATAACTAGCAAACCCATAAGCGGAGTGGATTTCTGACCCATAAATGATACGAACAATAATACTTGCACTTGAGGAAAATTTACGCAACTTTATGCAACTGATAATGCGCAAATTTATGCGTGCCCAGCAAGCTCCGACTCAACTGAACACAAATCTTCACCATCTGGTTTTGCCTAAAGCACCGTGCAAGATAGACAATGAGCTCACAATGCCTTTAGACTTGTGAAAATTCATAGAAACTTCAGATTAAAAAACATTTCAGAATCTCGAAATCTATGTATTACCTCCATCAAAATGAGGTAGCGTCACTTGATATTTAGTAATTAGCCAGGGGGCCAGGCCACACTGGAAACTAAATTCTGAAAATAAATTGGCACACAAATATACTGATCTAAAAAAATTGTCCTACATTTCAACAGACTTAAGGGTATAATTTTACTCAAAAAATCAACACAGCATTTCGATATCTAAATAATACACTCTGATTGGTTGAAACGCTCGAGTAAAGTTTTTTATGCTGTTTCGGGTGGTGGGTGCTCAATGTAAAGCGTGAGCCGTACTCACTAGTAAAGCCCTGTTTACATTGGTATACATTTTGTTGCAAGCTCACGTGTATACGCCACATGTGGCACCTCACAAGAGCCATGAGTGTTTACACTAAAGTGACAAGACATCGAGCGCGCGCCACGGAGTGACGGCGCGCGCTTCTCAAAACCAGTCTGTGTGTTACCAACCGTCGTTAGAGATGAACTGCAGTTGACGAGCCTTTCTGAATGCTGCACCGTAAGCGATTAAATCTCTTCGTTATTTGCATGAGTGAAATGTCAATATATTCGTTCATTTTCACTAAAATATAATTGAAAGCAACCTCCTTATTATGACCCTCATATTCGCTGCTTTCAGTCTGCCAAAGCATGCATGGGCTCAATACATTTCAATTAAATGCAATGTAGCTTCTCGCAGCAGTGTTGCGTCACCAATTATGGATAAGCAAAGGGCAATACCTCTCCTCATGACTGCTAACTGCATACTGACCGGAAACAGAGTTGCGAGGCTCTCGTGTGTCGTGCCTCAAGAATTCGATCAGAGCGAATAGGGAACTTTGTATACACACGCACACACAAATATGAGCCTCAGAGGTGAGCCTCGTATACACGTGTTGCGCCTCACAGCCAAAATATCTCCTAGTGCAATAGCCCCTCAAGTCTTGCCACCCACCACAAAAAACAGCAGCACTTGTTATAGGAGTTTGAATTTAAGTTTGTAATAGGGCAGAATTTGTCTTTCCATCCCATTCCTCTCTTGCTCTCCCGTAGAGGGAGATATACGTATCGTGCAACTGACCTCTTGGATGCGTTTCTTCGGATTTTTACGATCATTTCACTTTTTAATTGTCATTAAGAGGCTTAAGCTTTCTTTTGCCATTTCCCTTGTCTGTGCTAAACAAGAAACTGAAATATTGCATCCATGTGGAGCACAAGAATATGGGAAAAAATGATGCAAGAAACATTAAATGCACTGACAAAATGCCTCTGTACCATCTTTGTGGGCAAAATTTCATAAAATAACAATCTTACTCGTCCTGGGAGATGGCGAAGTCTTTCTCGAGCGTGGAGATGGCGTGCTGCTGAGCTGCTGATGAACCCTTCAGCTGGGACAGCTGTTTTTTGAGGGACATCACCTGGTCCTGGGCAGACTTGAGCTCTGCTGCAGTTTCAGCGTGTTCTTTCTCTGACAGCTGAAACACAACACTGACATCAGTAGCTCCTCTCAAACGTGCGTTATGGCCTCTACTCGGAATAAGTTTGCATGATGTGCACATTCTACCTACAGCATCACGAAGCAAAACTCATTCGCAGTATTTCGCCACGCGTGCTACTTGTTTTGGCATAAGCATTGCCTTTCAATTATAAACGATCTGCAGAGCTAGAATCGAAAGAATCTAATATTCTTCAGTCCCGATGCTATCAGCTTTAACTTCTGCATTTTAAAGCTCGTCCTATCCTTCCTAAGCTTTTGGTTCTTACTTAACCTTCAACAATATCGAACAGATAAAAAAATGTGTATTAAAATAGACATATTGTAAACAATTCCCTCATGCAAGAGATCGGCTGCACTATACAGCCTCCACAAAACAGAATAAAAAGATAAAGAATACATATATTCGTGCAAGAGATTGGCGTCACAAAACAGAATCAAACGATAAAGAATACATTAATTTGTGCAAGAGATTGGCTGCACTATACAGCCTCCAAATAACAGAATTAAAAGGTAAAGAGAACACACATACCTGCAACACACACAACTAAACCCGCCAAGTTTTTACTAGCCAGTATAGCTGGCCGTGCAGTGGTAAGCCAAGAATACAGAGTGCCGAAAGCATGCTTTGACGATGGAATCCTAGCAGAATCCACTAGCAGACAAGGAATCCTACGTCTGATTATTGGCAGCACAGTGGCAAAGATGAATATAACTGAAAATTTACAACCCATAAAGCAGCAGAGGGAGTATTATGTTTTACTGCTTGCAACCAATTAAGTACGTAGCAGTAAAAGGACTATCATTTACTGACGCTTGTCGCCAATGAGGTATTAGTAGCAGAAATATCATTTAATGGTACTTGCAACCAATGAACTAGTAGAGGGACTTTCATTTACTGGCACTTGCAGCCAATGAACTAGTAGTGGGAGTATCATTTGCTGGCCCTAGTAACTAATGAATTAATTTGAAGAGACAAACCCACACCCCAAAACTGTTTCACACACAGAACACGGCATTAGATAGAAAAAACCACACGTGACTTACGGTGCAGAGCAATCAAGGCTGGACGTGCAGAAAGTGCAGCGCTAGGAAATTGTGGTGCTGGAGAACACATGAGAGATAAATCAGTTTAATGATAAGCCAACATGATCAAAATTTTGCACACATGAGAAAATTAAAATCTTCATATCAGATAAAGAAGAATTTTTTTAACATTAAACAAATAATTCTTCACATATAAGGAAAAAATAGTAATAGAATATTTTTAACAACACAAGATTGACTTAACCAAACCTCAGCGGGCCAGTCGTGATGTGCGGAGCAACACACAGTGAGCACAACGTGATCATGACGCCACCAGGAACGCTTCATAGTTGCTCATTTTCCACTCAAATGAAACAGCAGAATTTCAAGTTCTTGTCAATTGTAGAACGAGTGTAATTTCAGTTGAAATAAGTGTACTCTTCCAACATTAAATTTGATTTCAATCTTTGCTGTTATACAATTATCAAACCTTCGCATGTACTAGCATTTTTGTTTTGATTTCTGCATGAATGATGAGCATGACTGTCTCATAAATGCTTTGGGAGTTATAATACAGGAAATATGCACAATGCAGTTACTTTGATGTATTTCACTAGGGATTTATCATTGCATTAGTTTTCATGTTGTGTGCCGTCATTCAAACAAATGCAAATACTGAATGTGGATTGACATTAACCCCGCACGTTTACATGTCACCTGACATCATTTTCAACAAATATAAGAAGCAATGTTCAATTAATTTAAAATTAGGATCAAGCTCTGGTCCTTTATTAATTACCGGATTAAAACCTGCCTGAGTTTGAAGATTATCACATCTACCATAGCAAGTACATAAATTTAAACAAATAAAAAAGTTATATATTTGTGAAGTTAGTTTCATTCAACTCTTCGTCATTTGTGAATTTCCAGATGAGAATACAATCTTACCCAAATAAATTGCTTAATACAATGCCTAAAACACAAGCCCAGAGAAAAATTTGCGAAGTTGAACTGTTACACGTATCATCTCAAGAGACTTGAAATCTCAGATCAGATCATTCCAGGTGCATAAAGCAGTCCTATCCATAGGACACATGCACCAGGACGCTTTGGATTCATACGACACATGGACCAGGACGCTTTGGATTCATACGACACATGGACCAGGACGCTTTGGATTCATACGACACATGGACCAGGACGCTTTGGATTCATACGACACATGGACCAGGACGCTTTGGATTCATACGACACATGCACCAGGACGCTTTGGATTCATACGACACATGGACCAGGACGCTTTAAATTCATACACACATGGACCAGGACGCTTTGGATTCATACGACACATGGACCAGGACGTTTTGGAAGTGTACCTGTAGAGTGATGTTCTCTGTCTGCAGCTCGTGCAGCTGGTGCGTGAGCTGCTGCACCTGCTGCAGCAGAGCAGGCTGGGGCTGCAGGCGGTACTGGCTGTCACCGCTGCTGCTCGTCCCCATCTGCCAGAAAAGCGCACCATCAGTGACACGTGATTTAAACAAACATGAACTGATCGCTAAAAAATACCCGTGCAGTAACTTGAATGTAGACGTTGTCTCACAAAGCACAAGATATCACAGCAAAAGAATTAATGATATCTCAAGAGAATTAGCACCTGTTGGGCGTTGAGCAGCTGCTCCTTGAGGTGCAGGATTTGAGAGTCAGCACTTTGCTTCTGCTCCCTCAGTGACTCGAGTTGAGCCAGAAGCTCCACTTCACGGTCCCCCTCACTACGTTGCGCCGCTAGCGCCTGCTCCTCAGCCCTTGACCTCTTTGCCTCCAGCTCTAGAGCGGTATGAAACGTTCGATGGTCATAAAAGTGACTTCAGTAACACGTGTTGCACGAAAAACAAAACACCAAAAAGTGGTCAAGTCTGGCCAAAGAAAGAAAAGGTGCTGGTGTAGCCCAAAGGAGCATGGACGCTAGAAATTCAATTTAATTTGTGAGTCAATAAAGGATCTTTTACATTTGTTAGCATAATGTCAAAAAGAAAAATTATAATCCAATAAAGGGTAAAATAATTAGGCAAACTCAGCACAAAAATTTAGCTGAACCTTTAATTCTCTTGAACTTTGTTTTATTCTATCGACTACAGTTAAGAGAACAATTCAATTACCTTTTCGGAGTATCGTAGCAAGAAAATATTTATATCATGTCATCCAAAACAATCCTAAAATATAAATCAACAATAAAATTACGAGCTATCATCCTCATGCTGTCTAAAATAATTTCCAAAACTACACAGCAAAATTTCTGTCGAGTTTGCAGCACACAAGTTGGAAAGCGGGATAACATGTTGTGAAGAGTGGTGAACATTGAAGCAAGCACTTATTACATTCAGTTGAGGGTAATTCAGCGATACGGTTGCTGCTATTTGAACGATTTGTTCAAAAAAAACACACGTGAGTTATTTGCTTTACCCAAGAGATTGGTTGATTTTAAGTTGGTTTCAGCTTCCCTTATTACATATGAAGGAGTTCAAAGAGAGGAAGGATGTAGGCACCATTTAGTATGGAGTCAAGAAAACATAGAATCTATGCACAAGGTGTGTTCTCACACAAGATCTCCTGCGCAAATAAACAGTGCGTTGGGAATGAAGGTTGGGAAACCGAATAAAAGTTGTAGAAGAAAGTCAGAGGTGCTGAAAAACTGGACAGCAGTGAACCAAACAAACCCTTAACAAAACAAAAAACATTTGATTTCAATGAAAAGATAGTCTACCTATTTCTCGGGACCTGACTTTTTCTCAGGAGAGTACTAATTCCCATAGATACTATCATAGTATCTTCCAAGGGGTTTTTTCCAAGGGAAAGAATAAGCATATTTGAATCTTCAGTGCTAAAAACGGTATTCTCGAAGGAGAAAATACAAAAACCGTATTCTCAGTGGGAAAGAGAACTAGACAAAAAAACGAACACTGGCACTCACACAATCAAAGGGAAAATCTTTGAAAAGGTAAAGTTTTCATTGATCGCTTTATTATTACAATCAAGCTGTAGATATTATTTTTCAGCTTCTTCACACGTGAGGAGTGAGTGAAGTGCAAGTTCAATAAGTAAAGAGAAGAGTTTCTCCTCAAACATCTCTCACTGGCCTTCTCTGTCGGCTATTCTCACACACACTCTGGAGCATCCTCAGAGCTGGTACCCATAGTTAGGTTAAAAAACACCAGCAGCTGAAGTGGGATCAAACTACGATTTTTCTCGTCTAAAAGTGAAGCTTGATAGAAAATCAACTCTTCGTGCCATTAAGAAGGTACTTTAGTTTCCACAAATTTGTCTACAACTGAGTCTACAACTGTGTCTTCAGAGTAACTAGTGCTTGCATTCCGATATTTGAGAGAATCTGACGTAAAACGGAACTTAAATAAATGTTCAGAGTTCCGAATGCTCAAACAAGTTTTGCAAGAGAAATTATCTCCTAGGGAAATAGTGACTAACAAAACAGTGGCAAGAGTTTGGACCTTGCAAAACGGTTCGATGTTGCTGGTGCTGTTGGTGCAGCTCCTGCTGCAGCTGCGCCACTTCTGCCTGCGCTGACTCCACCTGCTCCCTGCACTGCCGCTGGGCATCGTCCACTTGCCTCTGCACGCACAAGGCATATTAGCTGAGGACACTCAACTAGTTTCGACAACACAGATTCAACGAGAAAATTTGAGCGAATGACCACCGCTGTCTCGTAAGTTCAATGAAAGATAACATCAAAAAGAAATAACATAAGCTGCAGGTTAAAGCAATGATTTGACTCAACTGTCCTACAGCTCAGTCTTAATTTTATAGCCTAACATTCCAGAGATTCCTTTCAATGTAGAGGGGGGTCAGCAAGAGTGTACTGTACAAACACGCAATGGTATGAGTAACTTCTGAGTAATAAATTGCTTTTAACCAAATTATGAGCATAAGAACGCAACATCACATCAAAAATGAGTAGCTCACTCCATTTCTTATATACGTATTTAAATCTTGACTGACATTTTGTGAGGTAGTATCATGTCTATAATATACAACAACAACGCCAACAGCCCCCATGAGGAGGTAAGGCTTCAGGCAAATGAGGAGTAGACCTACCTGCAACGCCAACAGCCTCCATGAGGTTGAAGGCTTCAAGCACGATAAAAGAAACAAGGCAAGGTCAAACCAGTCTTTTTTGTCAACCGTGTGGCAATGCTGACGTCATAGAAATGGACCTATAGCAGCGCTAATATTGCATCTGGCAACACTGCTAGCCCCAAATCTGTCACCCCTATTAGCCTAACGACATGTCGCAATGTTGATGTCATAAGGTTTGTTTGAAATGAAGCGGTTCTATTGGCTAGCCGAACAAGAGGAGGTGTATTTTCCCCCATAAAAACGACTACCTTGTTTCCTGTACCGTGGCTTCAAGCAAAGAAGTACTGTAAACCTACCTGCAGTGAGGTCTGCTCCTGCAGCTTGACACGCAGCCCGTCACACCGCTGCTTCTCTGCGTCCAGCTGCTCCTGGAGCCTCACCGCCTCAGCTTTGGCGGCTCCTGCTGCTGCCTGCACAACCGTCATCCCATGTTACTAAACAGTGTTCCAAAATAACACGCAGTTTAAGGCTTTTTGAAATTCACAGATTTGATTAGATGTTAGTTTAAGCCTTCCTAACTGCTAAAAAAAAAAGCATTCCAAAGAGAAGAAGGAGGAAGGCATCAATTAATGTGGAGATAAAGGAGCGCAGAATCTATGCAGAAGAGGTATAGAAACAGCAAGGTTGAGAATGAAGTTCATGAAACAAGATAAAAGTTGAAGAAGAAAGTAGTACGTACTGAAAAAACAGGGCAGCAGTGAACTGAAGAAAGATGGTCCTTAACATAACCAAAAACACTTTACTTCAACAAAAAGTAGGCCTACCTAACTCTCAGCTCGGGCCCTCGCACATTTTCCCTTGGGAGTGTTAATTCCTACAGATACAACAGTTGTATCCCCCTGAGGAGGTTTTGAAATTCACAAATTATCATAGTATAACAAGCATCAAATTTTGAGTGTATCAAAATAATTTGATGCACCAAAACTAATTAATGCATCAGGCATGTATCAAAAGCGTTTTAAATCCTATTCACAAATGCATCAAAAATTATCACTCATGGATCCGAGTTTTATTTGTACAGAAATAAGCACGAGCGGTAAAGTCAAGATCACCACATGACAATTAACGTGACAGTTTTACTCTGCCTAATGATACCCTCGGTGTATTTCATTTGTTTGGTGTCCGCTTCTTCCGTCTTTCTGTGACGATCATAAGGATGCCTAATGACCGTATCTGTGATACGAGTTTCACCAGTGCACAAATACACATGAATAATTTCATCACAGCTACTACTAAGATGGATTTACTTGTTTGTCATCCACATCTGAAAGATTCATTCAAGAAAAATATTGAATCCTGTCATGTTTGACGGGCCGTGTACACTGGTAAACAATATTCTTCCAAACTCTTCAAGAAACTTGGTCCAATTTACACCAGGCATGTGGGCACAAGAACAAGAGCAATTGTCGCAAATCCAGCCTTGCTCCTTACCAGAGTCCCGTGCAAAATAATCTATATCTTGCACATTTA
>JACJUY010011908.1:0-23922 GCA_014220935.1 Platorchestia sp. MABIK | reverse complement strand
GCAACCCGCACTTCACTCCAACACAAGCAGGCACTCACTAGGCAACCCGCACCTCACTCCAACACAAGCAGGCACTCACTAGGCAACCCGCACATTGCAACAGCCAGCAGCAGCAAGTCGCCTACCCGAGACAAGGGCTGTATGGCAAGTCTTATAATGGTATTGCACGACATTATGGGGAATTATTACAAGAATAAGTTTTATCTTTTGCAACAACACTTGATTGTGGCCCGACCTGTCAGCTGGATTTTCCTTACCAGTTTTCAAAACACGAACGTGCATTCTTGAGATCCATTATCATTTTTTTTGCATGTATTGTCCTCCAAATAAAACCTTCAAGTTTCGATGTACTTTAACAAACAACAAATATGAAGACATCCAAGAGCATGGGCACCCTTACCTACTATCTTCAATTACAAAGTTGCAGATCTAGATTTGTTTTCACAGGAATATGGCTCAGCAGTTCCGTCTGCGGACCACAAGTAAAGGCAAGGAGCAGTTCACTTTGTGTCAGAGAGGCATAGTGGTTGAAGAGGTGAGATGGATGAAAGACGAAACTAAATGATTCGTCAAAACGAATTAGAGCAGTGAAAAAACTCAAAAGGGTTTACCCGTGAAGTGAAGAAAGAGCGAGATAAAACACGCCCAATTGATGCAATAGTGAAGGGAAAGTAGATGCAGTAGTGAAGGTAAAGTAGATGCGTAGTGAAGGAAAAGTAGGTGCGTAGTGAAGGAAAAGTAGATGCAGTAGTGAAGGAAAAGTAGATGCGTAGTGAAGGAAAAGTAGATGCGTAGTGAAGGAAAAGTAGATGCGTATTGAAGGAAAAGTTTATGCAGTCGTGAAGGAAAAGTAAATGTAGTCGTGAAGGACAAGTAAATGCAGTCATGAAGGAAAAGTATATGCAGTCGTGAAGGAAAAGTATATGCAGTCGTGAAGGAAAAGTAGATCCATTTGCGAATGAAAATAGACCGCACTTATGCAGTAAAAGTAGATGCAATTGTACAGGAAAGTCCAAAACGCTCTGACACAAAAATGGACAGCAGAGCAGAAGACCTGGACTTGACAGGTAGAGGAAGGCTTGTCCGAGAATGATCCACCGTCAAGAAAGCTTCGACGGTGAAAAACAAAATTTCTCAAGTATGAAACAGGACGAGTTCTTGGAAAATAGCATAGACGCCAAACCATATTTGACGGGTGTAGCAGCAACGGAGGGTGACGACTGAATACCAGCGTGTGGAGCATCAGAGGACGATGGTGCCGTTGAGACCGTCCTCACCTCCGCACCCGCCACTGTCACTGCCGTCCGACACCAGCAGCTTGCCACCTGCCCAGCACCACTGCATGAGTTGCGCTCCTTGAACTAACATACTGACAGGTGTTCTGACGCGCCTGAAGCATGGCCGCCACACAGGTCGGTGCTCTCACACAGTGTCACTGCTGAGGCTACTGACCAACGCGCTATGCACCCCAAGAACGGCCATCGTGGCATCTCAATGACACACAATGTACCAAGCTATAACTATGGTGGCTACTGACTAAACGCACACCAGGTGTGTACTAAACCATTGACATGCTGGTAACTGACTGACATTACAAGTGTGCACAAACCACTGCTATGCTAGCTATGAGAGCAAACCCAAAGCATTGCCAGTGATCATAAATCACACATACAGAAAATGCACACAACATATAAAACTTAGAGCAATTGTTTCACTGTGACACCTACCGTAAAAAACAGCGTCTTGAACTGTAATATCACAGTGATATATTCAACTGTATCTAGAGTAATATTAAAATCTCTTGCTATCGATACAATGACCACCACTACATCCTACCATTACCACCACTTGCTGATACTGCAAATCACCACAAGCTGTCAATACCACCACTACCATAACCAACACCACCACTTCCTGTTATAACCTCCCCCACCTTAACTATAACCTCCCCCCACCCTTACTATAACCACCACCGCTACTATAAGCTCTCACCACCACCACCATCATGTAGTACAAGTACTCCTCACCGCAGACATCAGCTCGGGATGCCTCCTAGAAAAGAGTTGAGCTCACCAAAAGTAGAGGCAACACTTACGAGCGTGCACCTCCGCGCAGAACAAGCCCCTCACTAACACCACGCACAGAACACAATAACGTAGGTCTAAAAACACACCAACCAGTAGATGTTGTCATGTTACTCACCAACCCAACCATTTACTTTAAAATTCATCAACCAGTACAAGTCATTATGTTACTCACCAACCCAACCATTCATCTCTAAATTCACCAACCAGTAAATGTCATGTTACTCACAAACCCAACTATCTAGTTTAAATAGGCCAGATATCCACACTCAATTTTAAAACAAAACTATCAATCATCAAATCCACAACACCGATGACACCTCTACAGAAAAATATTAGCAAACCCTAATATATCCTTCCCATCACAAATGATGGCATTGTTTCCAAGTAACAGCTGATACTCAAAAGTGAAAACTGTTTTTATAAGAACAGTGCCGCCTCTTTTTGTTTTTTTATTTTTTATTATTGCACTAGGATACTTAACTTTGGAATTATTTTTCCCCAACACAAACTGCAACTCAAAAACAGAAACACGTGGTCACTACACGGGCAGGTATCCAGTTTACAAGGCGGGAGGAGGGACGGACATATCAAGCAAGCAAGGAGCCAAGCAACAATTGTACACTACAAGAGGTTTAACACATTCACTACGTAGTGGCAGACACGTGTACCACTTGAAAAATTAACCATTTACGTACCAGCAACAATGGCTACCATATCACTGATTTCACAACCCTTATTTAAATTAGACTATGGGGTACAAGTTAACATGTTGTCGTGAAATAATAATTTTTGCCGCTTGTTAGAAAAGATATGAATGTAATCAAGAAGGAAAGATGGGTTTTCAATTCTGCTTCTTCCAACCTAACCAAGCCAACCGTAGCAACCACGGAAACGTAGTGGACGAGTTAAAATACCTGTACACTTAAACTCTTATTCATAGGCCTCACTAGGAAAAATCATTACCAGAAAATGGGCGTAGAAGCAGTACGGTGGGTTCCCCATCTTCTTGGTGCGCTGGGGAGAGGGGGTCGGGATGTAGGAAGGGAGTAGCTGAGGCCGGGGAGGAAGGAGGAATAACAACCGGGGTTACCAACGCAAACGAGCACCATGCCACGACAAACTCTAGCTGTCACATTTACAACAAACACCTGCACACAACAGGCTGCTTCTCATGCGAATATTCTCAACAGTTGATTATTACGGACTTGACTAGGAAATGTGGGAAGTGGTGACAACTTCCTCTAATAGACACAACTAAAGTAGGACATGAACTGAGAAGCTAGTCTATACACAGAAGAGGTAATATACAGGGAACGTCAAAATGTGTTACCAAATTTAAGCATGTTGGTTACTCAAAAAATAATCAATCGGTAGCAGACGAGTGGCTTAGTCTCATTTGTTGCAAAATTTAGCTTTGGTTACCAGCTCCAAGCTTTACACTGTTGACCACTTGATTCAGGCCCAATAGTGTTCAGAGCGAGAACTATTTGCTTCTGACGCGCGAGATAAATGTTTTCTGAATTTATTCCCATATTCATTCCTCTTGGGGATCTCAAATCACCAACAGATATCACTTATTCACAAAGATAACTTATTAAAATATTGCCTATTTCCCAAACTAATAAATAAAAATTTCCGTCCAAATCCTTCTGGTGAAATTTAATTAGTCAACATGACAGCTTGAAGTTCTTAAGAATTTTTTTGGCATCTGTTATTTTCCTCTCTACTTCCCCCATTACACCAAGATTGTCTAAGAATGATGACATTTGTTGTGATTCGGTTCCGGAGACTTTGCAAGTTTGAATGAGGCGTCTTGAACACACTGTCATTCAAGAAGTCCCAAAGGGAGAAATCTCTCGACGCAAGGTCGGGGCTTCTAGGCGGCCACTCTCATGCATGCTCAACTCCTGTGACACGCGACCTGACAATTTCTTCCTGACAGTTTCTTAATCGCTACCTTTCAGGTTACTTCCATAGTGAATCGGTGCGATGACTTTGCCAGTTGCACTTAGTCTAATCCAAACAGGGACTTTCCCTATAGATAAATTTTTACAACATGTTTTTCTGGTTTCTGTTTGTAAAGACTACACACAAAACAAAATGAAGCCATTCAACAGGAAGTACGACAAAGAGATTTTGAGCAACCAGTGTGCTGAAATTAGGTAAAATTTTTTTTTAGCTTACTCAGTACATACACAGATGGGCTAGTACATGGCCGAGGCTAGTGAACAACAAGAGCTAGTAGAGACAACAAGAACTAGTAGAGACAACAAGAACTAGTAGAGACAACAAGAACTAGTAGAGACAACAAGAACTAGTAGAGACAACAAGAACTAGTAGAGACAACAAGAACTAGTAGAGACAACAAGAACTAGTAGAGATAACAAGAACTAGAATAAACAACAAGAACTAGTAGAGACAACAAGAACAAGTAGAGACAACAAGAACTAGTAGAGACAACAAGAACTATTAGAGACAACAAGAACTAGTAGAGACAACAAGAACAAGTAGAGACAACAAGAACTAGCTACAGAAAAAGAGTTTGAACGATTAACCTACACAAAAACATGCCCTTCAACAGGCACAAATGTGAACAGAGCAAAGCGATGATCGATCAAATTAGCACATTTTTCTCAAACATGAAACACGCTAAATGCCGTGCCTGTTCTTTAACTCTGGGGTCATAATTAATCTACTACAATCAGCAAAGAAAGTAGATGCAATAATCTTAGAAACATCTGATTCACTGCCTCGTTAATTCCTTCATTTAAAGCTATCCATAGCTATGCTGTGCAGCTTTGCACAGAATCTCAACAGAAGTGTAGGGTAGTTTTATTCAAATTTCAAGAGACTTGTTTTATTTATTTTCAATTGACTTAGTAAATTCCCATAGATTTCCATACTATTCACAGCAAATTTCCTCTTAACTGCTAAAACTAGCACACTTTAACGCTAATTTCTGCCCTCTTAGAAGGTTGAGCGTCGAGGACAACCAGTACCACTCTCGACTTGATAAACAATTCCTATCAGCAAAACATTTCCTCATCTCACCAGATAATATACTAAAACAAAGTGATGTACTATACAATCATTGACATGAGAGGCATGAACAAAGTCCATGAAAAAATATGAAACTATCAAAAATAAAATAGGTGTCTAGGTGTGGACGTACTTTGTGAACTGAGAAGGGTATACGTGCTGTTCTTACAAACGAGGGGGGTAGCACTTACGGTAAAGGGGTAAAGGCAACACTCAAGTAGTAGTGTATCGGCGGTACTCAAGTCGGAGGAGCACTCATTTAACACAAGTAGGAGGGGCACTCATTTAATTAAGTAGGAGCACTCATTTAACACAAGTAGGAAAGGCACTCATTTAGCACAAAATTGATTGATTATAAGAAAGTCTTAGCTTCCCTTTACGACAAAGATGTTCAAAGAGAGAAATGATGAAGGCACCATTTTGTATGGAGTCAAGGGAACGCGGAATCTATGCACAAAGTGCATAAAAACAGTGAGCTAAGAAAGAAGTTCATGAAACAAGATAATATATGAGGAAGAAAGTAGTAGATGCTGAAAAGCAGGACAGCAGTGAATCGAAAAAAGATGGTAACAATACAAAAAAATTGTTCTATTTCAATGAAAAGAAGGCCTACCTAACCTTTAGCTCGGGACTTCATTCAACACAAGTAGGAGGAGCACTCATGCAAGTTAGAGGAACACACAAATGAGTCGGAGCATTTAGGTGGTGCTCACTTAAGTAAGGAACACTGATTCATATAGGAGGAGCGTCTTAGCGGTACTTAAGTTGAAAAAAAACACTCGTTTTACTAAGAGCGTGTGGGCGGTACTCACTCAAATGGGAGGAACTCTAATTTAAATAGGAAGAGCGAGTAGGCGGTACTCAATCAAGTGGGAGGAGCATTAACTCAAGTAGGAGAAGCGAGTAGGTGGTACTCAATCATTTGGAAGCACTAACTTGAGTAGGAGAAGCGAGTAGGCGGTACTCAATCATTTGGGAGCACTAACTCAAGTAGGAGCGAGTAGGCGGTACTCACTGAGGTGGGAGGAGCGACGGGGAGGCAGGATGCAGAGGATGGACAGCGCCATGATGACGTGCCAGGCAGAGTGGACGTACTGGTAGTTGTCAATGGTCTCCAAAAACGCGTAGCAAATCAGACCTGAATGATAGTAATACTTAAATTAGCTCAACAAAAGTCAGAATTTCATTAAGTTCATGAACATAAAAATGTTGTTTTTGCCCTCATTGGTTTACACGATATCAACAATTGTAAAGCACGCAGTCAAACTGTTCAATAATAAACCTAACTAGCAAATTACAATGCAACTGAACGCAGCACTTCCTGGTTTCAATTTCTCAAAAAAAAAACACAGCTATACAGGGTGGACTACAAAAATCAAAACCCTAATATCAAATCCCAATAAATTAATAACACTGATACACATTTCCTTCCAATAATACAAACCGAACTAAAATTATTGAACTCCACACCGAGTTGTTGCAAGTTAACGGGGACAACTGACTAATTTTTATTTTGTGGACCGATTATTCTGAAATTTGCCCACAAAATGTAATTTTTAAAAAGAAACACACTTTGATCCATGTAACTTTTTCAAACTTTGGCCTTGGTTTTTGAGAAAATGAGAAATATTTTTTATAATTTATGTAATTTTCACTTAGATTTCAAAAGAATAGAAGTCTATGAGTTTATACGCAAAAGCAAAAACTAAGACAATTTTAGAATCCTTGTAACATTTTTAACGAAGTTATAGAATCAAATTTGTAATTTTTTTTGTTTTCTTCTGATAAGGGGGTAAAAATTCATGATTTTTTACCCCTCTTGGGAGGGTGGGAAAAAGGGTTCTAGTGCTTGTAGCCCCATAAAATTTTAGGACACAATAGCCTAAAAAAACCTAAGGACCTTTTCGGCAAAATTGATCATTTGCAACAATTTTGACCAAATCACTCAGTTGTCCCCCTTAACACCAGAGTTGATGGTTTTTCAGGCCCAACCACCACATCACTTACTCATCAACGCTGTAAATGCTACTGCAATGAAAGCTCAACAGATCTCAAAATTGACCAGAAGACAGCGCACCAGTAGCGCCAAGGAGAGTGCCAGACATGTAGTAGAAGTGGTGGTAACATGGGTTTGCTAGCGCTGAAAATGTTACTGTACAGGCAACACGCTGTAAATATTGCTGTAATGAACGCTAATCAGATCACAAAATTGACCAGAATGCTGAAGAAATCACAAAATTGACCACAACGCTAAACAAATCACAAAATTAAGAACAAAGCGCACCAGTGGCGGCAAGGAGAGTGTTAGGCAACACGCTGTAAATACTGCAATGAACGCTAAACAGATCACACAATTGACAAGAACGCTAAACATCACAAAATTGACGAGAATGCTAAACATCACAAAATTGACAAGAAAGCTAAACATCACAAAATTGACGAGAACACTAAACATCACACAATTGACAAGAACGCTAAACATCACAAAATTGACGAGAATGCTAAACATCACAAAATTTACAAGAAAGCTAAACATCACAAAATTGACGAGAACACTAAACATCACACAATTGACAAGAACGCTAAACATCACAAAATTGACGAGAATGCTAAACATCACAAAATTGACAAGAACGCTAAACATCACAAAATTGACGAGAACACTAAACATCACAAAATTGACGAGAACGCTAAGCATCAAAAAATTGAGGACAGCGCACCAGTGGCGGCGAGGAGGGTGCCCGGCAGGAGGCAGAACAGCCAGTACCGCTTGGGGGGGTAACAGGCGCGCTGCTTGCGCGAGTGCAGCGCCCAGGACACGGCCATCACGCTGAAGGCGGACACGGCGGGCACCACGAACACCCAGAGCCCAGTGCGGTCGTACTCGACACCCAGGGCCACCATGACGGCCCCCGCCATGTGCAGCAGGGAGTACAGAGTGAAGGGCACCTCTGCCATGGCTATGAGGGTCACCCAGAAGGCAAGGATGGCAGAGTAGAAGTCGCAGAATTGCAGCACGCTCGCCTTCATGATGCACCAGCTGTAGGCCTCCTGGTCGCAGGCATGGTAGAGCGTCGAGAAGCACATGGTGAAGGTGTACACGAGCGCCTCGGTGTAGTGGCGCCTGTACAGCGCCAGGCACACGGCCGGCAGGAAGGCGAGGTTGGACAGCGTCAGTAGCAGCGTCGCCAGCAGCAGCAGCGAGTCCGGCGTTGCATCTGAGCCGTCTGAGCAGGTCCAGCCCTTGTAACCTGGGTAGGATCGCAGCTGGATTAGTAATGGCATAATGATCGCATATAAGTAGCAGCTGGCTCACCAACTACATCCAGGTAGCAGCTGGCCCAAAAATGCAGCAGAGCCTAGGCATAATTCATGTAAAATTTTATTAATTTTTTGTTTCATTTAACATGAATTTTGCGATCTAATTCACAAGAAGGATTTCCGTCATAACCAGAGTGGAAATAAACTCGGAACGATATGAAGCCCCACTCACCAGCATCGCAGACACAGGTTGAGAAGATGAAGCCTGAGTACACGTACTGGTAACAGGAGCCGTACTTGCCACACTTGCCCTGCACGCACGGCGACGAGGACACGCTGAAGATGGCAGTCACTTCACGCTCCGAACATGGCACCTCGGTCACTAGTGACCTCCAGTCACGAGTGGTGGAGGAGGAACTGTCCTGCTTATTGGGAGCAGTGGTAGCAGTGATACAGCCATGAGAAGTGCCATTTTCTGAACCAGTGTCATTGCAGGTGGTGTCGTTCCCATTTGCCACTGTACTGTTGGAAACATCTCTTTGGGTGCCATAAAATCTGGCAGTGGATGAGGCACTATTGGTGAAGGTAGAATTAGAGGCAACAGTGGTACCTTTGGTAGCAGTCCCATTGCTGTGCACGTAGCAGGCGGCGGTGATGGAGAGGTACCAGGGGCCGGGGTCAGGATAAGGGACCAGGACGGACTGGGCAACGTTTGCAAGCGACCCTCCTTTGCCACTGCTGCTGGAGGTATTGAGGTGCAGCGTGTGGCCCCTCTCACATGGGGCGTCGTGCCGGGGCAGGGATCGTAGGCCGGACGACAAGCACCCCGACAGGCGGTACTGGTGCACTGAGGTGTTCAGGAACGGGTACAGGGCTAACTCGACCGTCAGGGTGCCTCCCAGATCTAGAAATGGTGTGAGGCTGAAGGCCAGCAGTGACGGCGTCTGGGTGCTCACATTCACCATAAGCGGCACAGACCCATTGCGCGAGGGAGACAAGTCGTACTCAAACACCAAATTGTCTGCAAATGACTTGCGTACCAAGTCATGACGATTCCAACACCCTGACGAGGCAGCTTGAGTCTCATCTTCCTCCTTGAAAGTATTCTCAGCATTACCACTGTCATTGGAAGAGCTATTTGAGGTATCTGCTAAGTTTATAGTTTCGTTCAGAAATATC
The DNA here is from genome assembly GCA_014220935.1 of Platorchestia sp. MABIK. Lineage (NCBI taxonomy): Eukaryota > Metazoa > Arthropoda > Malacostraca > Amphipoda > Talitridae > Platorchestia > Platorchestia sp. MABIK. The sequence goes on along the minus strand of JACJUY010011908.1, from coordinate 14,356 downwards.
ATTGCTTCTATAAGACCAGAATCAATTTCATTGTAATCATTCTCGACTTCACGTGCATCACTGACTGAGGCGTTTGTCACATCAAATACTTCGTATGACAATTCTTTAGATGATGCAGGTTTTAATTCATTTGTTTCTGAGTCAAAAATAAAGCTTGTATCATTCAAATCCGTAAGTTTCAACATCTGGCGGTCAACAGCGTTCGCCTCATCTGATGCGTTGGTCCTGGTGCCATTTGTGGGTCTGGTGGAGGTGTAGTTTGTGTTTAAGTTATCCATGCTACTGTTGTGGCTAGAAGAGTAGTGGGCGACCGCCTCGCTTTGTGAGAGGTTACCGCTAGACGCAGCTGAATGGGGGCGTGTTTTTTTATCTCGTTGTTCCTCGCATCGACCACATAACGTCAATGAAACGGACAACTCAAACTGGATTCTTGACACTAAGGGCACCACACGCACATAGTGCCACGCGTCCTCCATCACTTCACCTGACACAACGCATGACGTAACATCCGAGCTGTTGGCCTCTCCAGTAACTCCACTTGAAGTGCCCAATGTGATATTTTCATTCAATGTAAAGGAGTCACTGCTCAACAAGACGTCCCCTCCATCAGTAGTGCTGTATCCTCCACCTTCATCAGTGCTGTTCACATCAGATGTTGTGTAGTTACTTTGTCCCTTACAGGCTTCACCATTTGAAGAGGAATTCACTGTGTTGTCGTCACTGGCAGCACAGCTCACTGTCGCCGTAGGGAGATCACCCGTGAACTTAGAGCAGTTCACCACTCTGCAACAACACTAAATGAACACAGAGAACAATAGCTATACTCAAAGCAAGTGAGATTAGAAATTTTAAAATTTAAATACTAACAAACCATTAACATGGAGTAATCAAAAGAACTTTTGGCACTGTCTTTGCTTTCATACACTGAACTCCTCTTGCATTTCACTACAAGACATACAACTAATTAAAAACATCCCTGAACTGAAATCAGCGACTTGACATTTTAAATAAAGCCTATTGAAAATGCCGATGTCTCAACCCAGAAAGAAGGGGTAATTTTATCTAAGCACATTTGATATTACAACGTAAACTACACCAAAATTTGCTCTTTCTACTTGAAATTCCAAGAAATCTTTCCCCAGTCCATGAGATATAAAAAATTTCAAAACGGGCTTCATGACAACACGTGCTGCTTTACTTGCGATCCTCCACGCTCTTTCAAGCTGAACCAACAACTGTCATCAGATCACACCAAGTTTCCCTTCTAGTGATGTTGTGAGCATAATTACATTAATCAGTATAATACTCTTTAATCATCACAACAAATGCAATCCCAAGAAACCAAAGAGAATGGACAATTTAGTATCAACTGTACAAAACGAGGAATCTATGCACCAGATATGTTCCTACGCATGATACCCTACAAATAGAAACAGCGAGTTCTGAAAGAAAAGGTAGCATAGAAAGGCAGAGAAACGAAGTAAGATAGAAAACCTACGGGCCTACCTACAGGTGAGGTAACTTAACAGTACTTCCTCTCGGTGCACCTGACAGGATAGGGTAGACAAAACTAATTAATTTAAATCTATTGCTTATCGTGTGCCCTTAGAGAGGAGAGCCGTGAACGTTCACCACTGCAACGAAATTAAATTTAAGACTTATATGCACCAACTATAGGACCAAAATCGTAAAATCCACGCGAAATCATGACGTTGAAATTTTTGAGCTATCTTAAAGTCAAAATTGACACTAAATGACCTCTCTACCACAAAATGAAAATGTGAAGACTGCACTCGTTATACTTATGAACGTTCATGTTTTGACTCCCAGTGTCACTGGGCATGATTGTATGTACCACAAAGTGTTAAACTTATAATCGTGTATTACAAATTCCCATTACCACTGAATACAACTCTATTCAACACAAACTTTGACTTGATACTTACAATCGCGTATTAAAAGTTTTCAGAACATTGAATGAGACTGTAATCAACATAAACTGTTGTACAATCCTTATAATTAAGTATTACCAACTACCGGTACCACAGTATTTTGATTGCATCTCGCTCACACATATATACGGTACACTCATAATTATCCATGGCAACTGCATGGCAGGTCACTCTATCAAAGAGAGATAGATTGACTATAAAATTAATTTTAGCCTCCCTTACTACAACAAAGATGTCCAAAGAGAGGACATAATGAAGGCATCATTTAGTATGGAGTCAAAGGGAACGCGAAATCTATGCACAAGGTGAGTTTCCACACAGGATCCCGTGTGCATAGAAACAGTCAGTCATGAAGGAAGGTGATGAAACAAAATAAAAGTTGAAGAAGAAAGTAGTAGGTGCTGAAAAACAGGATAGCAGTGCACCGAAAAAAAGATGGTCCTTAACGAAATGAAAAAAACGTTTTATTTCAACAAAAAGAAGGCCAACCTAAGGGTGCTAGCACACCAAAAGACTGAAAGCGAAAAAGCAAGCGAGAGAGAAAGATGCGAGGCGAGAACTACTGTACACTTGAAGATGGCTCTAGTACAGCAGTTCGAGCCTGACTGCCATGGAGACTAGACTGTTACATCGACCGGCGGTGCAAGCATGAGTTTATTATGTTGAGTTTTATTCCTATTTCATCCCATTGCTTCGACATATGTAATATATTGCTGTGCTTTGGATCTTTTGACTCTCAAAGGTACAGTACAGCATAAACTTCGGGTATCAGGAGTTCAGTCCATGCTGGAGGAATCGAGCCGCGCACCTCCCTCGTCGACATCTTACAAGACACTGACCGAGGGACACTCGCAAGCGTGAATCCGTCTTTGAGAACGCTTCTCGCTTCTCAGTCTCAGTCCTTCTCGCTCGCTCACTTTCAGTGTGTGCACTCCCATAGAAATCCATGTTAATCAATTCAAGCTCGCTTGCTTTCTCGCTTCAAGTCTTTTGGTGTGCGGGCACCCAAACTCTGAGCTCAGGCCTATACATTTCCCCCTGGGAGCGCTAATTCCCATAGATACAATAGTCATATCCCCCTGAGGGGTCCCCAAGAGAGGGCTTCAGAAGCCCTGCCATAAATAAGATCACAGCTGGGACAGGGAGCCTTACAAGGAGAGGTTGGAGGAGTGGTGGGAGAGCGCGAGGGGCGTGAGCTCCACCACCAGAGGGCATGCCGACCCAGCGCTGAGGTCCTCTTCAGTACCTGCAGGGGGCAAGGGAGCGAGTATTAGCATGAGGAGCGCTAATTAATGGCCCTAAGAGTGGTTAGGAAATGGCACTTTGAATGATTTGTCAGAAGCACAAGGAATGGAAAGAAAGTAGTGCAAGGAATGAAAAGAAAATAACGCAAGGAATGAAAAGAAAATAACGCAAGGAATGAAAAGAAAATAACGCAAGGAATGAAAAAGAAAATAACGCAAGGAATGAAAAAGAAAATAACGCAAGGAATGAAAAGAAAGTAGTGCAAGGAATGAAAAGAAAATAACGCAAGAAATGAAAAGAAAGTAGTGCAAGGATTGAAAAGAAAGTAGTGCAAGGAATGAAAAGAAAATAATGCAAGGAATGAAAAGAAAGTAGTGCAAGGAATGAAAAGAAAATAACACAAGGAATGAAAAGAAAGTAGTGCATGGAATGAAAAGAAAATAATGCAAGGAATGAAAAGAAAGTAGTGCAAGGAATGAAAAGAAAATAACGCAAGGAATGAAAAGAATTTAGTACAAGGAATGAAACAAAGGTAGTACAAGGAATGAAAAGAAAGTAGCACAATAATTGATAAGAAAGCAGCACAGTGGTTGATAAGAAAATAACACAAGGAATGAAAAGAAACTAGCCTATGGAATGAAAAAAAGCACAAGGAATAATAAGTGCCAGATTAGCATCCTTTTAACTACGACAGCTGGTCAATCTTGTAAAGTGAGGAGTCAGGAACACATCCACGAAGTTTGGATGCCTTCAAAGCAAGACTCACCACAAAATGGACCAAATTCTCTTCAGAGATTATTTTTGACTTGTGCAGACCTATTTTTTCCAACTCTATCTAACAGTTCTCAATGCACTAAAAAACTATCAAATAATAAGCAAAGGAGAAGTGTTCAATATTTCCTTCATGCATAACTAATTATCATTTGTTGCATTCAGGAATCTTTCTTATCATAAATGTGGACAAAAAATTTTTAACGCTGATTAATAAACAACCTGTATATCAATTAAATAAAACCACATATCTTATTATATAGATATTAACAAATATTAATTGAAATACATGCATAAACAAATATTGATACAGAGATATTAACAATCTCACCATTCACTGCAGTTCCCACTATGGAACAGTTGTTGATGGTCACTGATGCTGAAAATCCATAAGGGCCCACGTAGAACCTGCCCAATAAAATGATAAGACTTCAGTACCTCAATACGTGAAAGTAATCAGTACAGTTTTCACAATCAGCACACTTCATAAAGATGCTTAGTAACTGCTGTGACACTGGAATCTTCAGAATACCAGCAACAATCTAGCATGGGCATCTTAGGAAGAACAAAATTTACATCCATCAAGGATTAGGGCTCATCTCCGTGAAGGATTAGGAATCACATTGACGAAAGATTAAGAACACGCATCGACGAGAAATTAGAGGTACACATGCACAAAAGACCAAGACACACATCTATTAGAGAGAGAGATGCACATCTGAAGAGGATTCAAGTAGACATCCAAGATGGATCACGTCACACATCCATGATGGGTTGAGAAGCAGAACACATCCGTGAAGGATCGAGATGCACATCCAAGAGATGCCAGATAGCACACCCACGAGACATCAAAGTACATATTTGTAACATGTTATTATTTGCCATAATTACATTGCTATAATTAATGAGAAAAAATTATAAATACATTAAATTAGATGTTAGTTTAATCCTCCCTAACCGCAACAAAGGCGTTCCCAAGAGGGGAAGGAGAAAGACATCATTTAGTATGTACTAGAGGGAACACAGAATCTATGCGCAAGGTGCATAGAAACAGTAAATTTAGAAAGAAGTTTATGAAACAAGAAACAGGTTCAAGAAGAAAATAGTAGGTACTGAAAAACAGGACAGCAGTGAATCAAAATAGGATGGTCCTAACCATAACAAAAACGTTTAATTTCAACAAAAAAAGGCCTACCGGACTCTCAGCTCGGAACCTCACATATTTTCCCCGGGAGTGCTTCATTCCCATAGATACAATAGTTGCATCGACCTGAGGGAAGTATAGGACATTACTTGCCATAATAATATTATGATTAATGCTAAAAAATTGCAAATGCATTACTAAGCACACCTGTAGTAAGTGTCAGAGGTGATATCAGCCAAAGTTGGGGGCTGGAGCTCGTCCCCCACTACGGAGGGCATGACGTTGGTGACCACCACGTCCTGGTGATATACCGCCTCGATGCGCACCCACGACTGGCAGGACGGTACCAACCCCTGCAATCCAAACACACAATCTCAGGCAAAGGACAAAACCAACCCCTGCAAAGCAGACAATCTTAGGTACTGGAAGCTATCAACCCTTACAGAGCAGATAATCTTAGGTACTGGAAGCCATCAACCCTTACAGAGCAGATAATCGTAGTACTGGAAGCTATCAACCCTTACAAAGCAGATAATCTTAGGTACTGGAAGCCATCAACCCTTACAGAGCAGATAATCTTAGGTACTGGAAGCCATCAACCCTTACAGAGCAGATAATCCTAGTACTGGAAGCTATCAACCCTTACAAAGCAGATAATCTTAGGTACTGGAACCCATCAACCCTTACAGAGCAGATAATCTTAGGTACTGGAAGCCATCAACCCTTACAGAGCAGATAATCTTAGGTACTGGAAGCTATCAACCCTTACAGAGCAGATAATCTTAGGTACTGGAAGCTATCAACCCTTGCAGAACAGATAATCTTAGGTACTGGAAGCTATCAACCTTTGCAGAACAGATAATCTTAGGTACTGGAAGCTATCAACCCTTGCAGAACAGATAATCTTAGTACTGGAAGATTTGACTAGCTGGATTTGAGAAATAGACACTAAAATAATAATTATATTCACAGTGATCAATAAGTTCTTGAAATAGTTTAAATTTAGTATTAATTTTCCAACATAGTTTAAGGGAAAAATAGTAGTCCCCTTCAATTAGTTTAAATTTTTATTGTGTTTTGACAAAATGAAGTCGTCTTATATTCTTCTCACGTAAACATTATTTTCATCACTGGAAGCAAAGTTCAAATTACAAGAGTTTGACTCCCTGCTGAAATGAGCATCAAAAATTTAACCTACTGTTAATTAAGACAGCTAGATTTTATTGTTGCAGTATTTTTCTGTTAGTATACATGCTATAGTTTTCAAACTTTTATTTTCAACTTCAACTTAGACCAGAAAAAATTTTTATTACTGTGAATTTTAGAATGATCACATTCACAGTCTTCAAACTAATTACCATTATTTAAAAATAAAATAGAATGACATAACTCTCCACTCAGGACCTCACATTTTCCTATTGGGAACTAAATTATCACTGAAACTATGACACTGATTAATAAAATAAATAAAAATTGATCGATCATAAAACAAGAATGCTGATTACTAAATGAAAAAGAGAATAATAAGTTTCATGAATCATTTAAACAAAAAAGTGAAAAGAGTTGATGAGCAACAAAACTAACAATTAAACAAAATAATACAACTAACAAGGTATGATATTTACAGACATTTAATAAAATCAAGGAAAAATCAAATCAAATGGCTGAAAACTAGAGAAAACTGGCATATGGCTACATTACATTATTTTAGAAAGAGCGATTTAATAGCCGAGCAATTTAATAAAGCATAATAGCAACACTGACAAACAAGGCCATAAAAGAACAAAGTACAGAGCTCTGATAGCCTGCCTCAGTTATGTCACTCATAAACAAATTAACAGAACACGTAAGTAAGCAACACTGACAAACAAAGCCATAAAAGAACAAAGAACAGAGCTCTGACAGCCTGCGTTATTCTGTTGCTGTCCTCAGTGACGGCGCCAGCCATGAACCAGTCGCCGGGGATGGGGGAGATGATGGTCTGCGCCACAGGGGTGCTGTCTGTGGTGAGCTGCACGGGGTACACCTGCACTCCTCTCTCCACCCACAGGTTGGGAGGGAATGCCTCACCATTGACGGCCACCACTGGGTAGCTGCCCCGTGTTATGTACCTGAGGAACAGCGGTATTTTGCTATCAGATATGGAGCGTTTTGATATTTTGTAATTCTGTTTTATTACCCTATTTGAAATGAGTTATTTTGATGTACAGAAAATATTGCAAAAAATTTCCAAAATTATCACTGATAATGAATGAATATAAGATGAACTTTATACACAACATTTAAGGTGTAAGAACATTTTACATAATCCTTTATGCTTTTCAATGGTCCTTAACCCATTAATTTCAGAATATTGATATTCATAACATTATTACAACCACCATCATTAGACTGGCACTGGCATCAAGTTGTCACTAGTTTCAGAATGTATCAGAATGAGGAAATGAGTCAGCAGTGAATTTCAAAGTAATCTCACGGAATAAACTTAACACGTTCACTGCGTTTCCACGGCTGTTATGGTTGGTTTGGTTGTAATTAGCAGAATAGGGAAATTGGTTTCCCAGCTTGAATAAATTTTAATTCTTCCTCATGAATATAAAAAATACAATAGCATGATAACATTTCACCTCGTATGACAACAATTATTTTTAAAAATGTCATGAAACAGATAAAATGTCATTCATTTATACCGGCACATAAATGGGCAATTTAGCTGTTGGTACACATGTGGCCCAATACGCAGTGAACGTGTTAATAAGATATACAATACATCAAGGCTTTTTTGGATAAAAGACCACACAGAATTTTTTCCTGTACATTTCACTTATGCTTCTTTCCGGTAAAATATTAAAAGAAATGACCATAAAGAAAACAAACATGTCTAAAATCCCTAAATAGAATTGAAGTCTCATACAGATTGTATAGCAATATTCAAATAGAAAATGCAATTTCACCACAATAAGGGATGAAAATAAAATAAATCCCTGAAGGCAGTAATGTCTGGTGTGGGCACACTTTTTTAATGGCTATATTTCAATGAAAAATCAGAATTACAAACAACTTATGACTACTGGAACATAATTCATGACTCACATGGACACATTCCTGGGGCTACAGGAGTATGTGTCGTTGGCAGTAAATGAGAATGTTACGTTGGACGTCAAAGGGGGCACGCTGAAGTGGAAGATGTGCATATCTTTGTACGCCCTGTAGACGTATAGCTGCCGGCCTGCCATCACCTCTTGTGATACTCCAATAGTTGCTGGGTAATACAAATGTAAGCATATTAATGACTTTTAACATGCCAAGTGAATGAAAAAGACAAATAAAATAAAGACCATAAATAAATATTGAGAGTAATACGCAATTTATATAGAGGCAATAACCATGCAGAGTGAAATAAATGAACAAGTATAGTTGAGCAAATAGGCTTTTTAAAAAACATTAACAAGTTCAAATGATGTCAAGATCTCTTAAAAATCATATACAAAACAAAAAAATCTGTGCTGAAATATTCTTCACTCTAGACAATGGGACAAAATATTTATAACAGATCTCAAAGAAAGTATGAAAGCTGACTGAAGTAAAATTGGCATAAAAGAAGTTACATAAGTCTATTTATAGCTGAAGTAATTTAACAGAATCTTCTCTAAGGGAACCAGTTCTTATAGGCAAGGCTAACTAATCTAAGCCTATCCTATGGCTCCTGAAATGCAGTAAAGTATATCATATCTTTTTGATTTAAGGGGAAAGAAATAAAATAGGCCTAGTGAAAGCATATAAGCTATTCAATAATTTTAAAAAAATTCATTTTTTGTTTTTTTGGTATTCTTTGGATAAAAATAGAATACCAAGATTAGAAAATTGTATAATAAATGCAGACTACCACAATAATTCAATTTTACTATATAGTTTTATTGATATTAGCTGTTATTTTTATAGCTTATTCCAGTAAAAAATCAAGCTCCTACAATTGGAAAATTTTCCCCTATGACAAAACAAAGTTAAATGTCATGAGACTGCCTACTAGAGAAGTAAAGTAGACTACATTATAAAGCCAAAAATAATTTAAAAGACTTGAATTAACACGTTCACTGCATTTCCTAGGATGTTTACGGTTGGTTTGGTTGTAAGTAGCAGAAAAGGAAAATCAATTTTTCAGCTTGAATAAATTTTAATTCTTTCTAATGAATATGAAAAATACAATTGAACAATAGTATTTCATTTTGTATGATAAGAATCATTTTTAAAAAATATCACAAAATTGATAATTTGTTGTGCATTTATATCGGGACGTATATAGGCAATTGACCTTTTGGTACACATATGGCCAAATACACAGGGAAGATGTTAGGGTAGTCACTGCGTTTTTTAAATACAATTTGTATACTAATGTTAAATCTGACTCATTCAATTTACAGGCCACTAAATATTTTGTTCAATTGTATTAATATTGATCTTTAAATCATACAATTACTTCTTGCTGCTTCCACATTTTTAAATGCCTCAACCCATTGAAACACAAATTTCTTAAACATTCATCATTATCTCATATAAAATCCACAATTAAGTAGTTACAATTTTAACTTGATTTTTCTTCATTGCCTCCATTATGCCTTTACTACATGAAAATAATTTTTATGACTTATTTATATTATTTTGAAATTTAAAACCTATAAAACTAAATTTGAGAGCCTTAATTCCAACATTTACTTTTAAAAGCTTTTAATGAATATTTTTCAAATTAAATGAAATAGCTTTAGCATGTTTTTAGCATTTCAGTTAAAATACTTGATTAGTGCTACACATACAACCTGCTAAGACAATATATTTTATAAATTAAAGTTTTAAATGAGAATTTTCTTTCTTAATTTATGGCAAACATCATTTGTCACTTACCATCATAAGCAGATTGAATGGTTGCATTAACTGTAACATCTGAGTAAATGACTAGGCAAATAAATAATAATAGAAAAGAAATTTCACAAGGCCTGATAACTACACAATAAACCATTCTCTAACGTAACTGCAAAAGAATATTGAATTTAAATATTAGGTTAAAAACTCCTGTTATAAAAAATTAGCAAATACTAGTTAGTTAATTGATTAATAGCGATTTCTAAGTTAGCTTCGTAACTAAGAACATCATTCCAGTAGCACTGCCAGCAAAATTATTCAATTATTTATGAATAAGAAGTCAGACATTTTAGAAAAATTAAAGATAAATTGTAAAAACCTGAAAATTTTACTTGGAACTTATTGTAAAATGGGCCACAGATAATAATAATTAAGCGCGTTTATTCGAGTTATGCCGCCAGTGCTCATAACTCCTTTGTTATCAGGGCTTTGTTATCTTCTGGTGGGTTTGTTTACAACTTTGTACAAGGTCACTTCAATATGAATGTTGTTACATTCAAGATAATTCAACGCTTGAATTCGGTCTTCAAGAACTGTCATTATTGAAGCTTGTGAGGAATCCCTATGTAACTCATGCAACGAAATAGAAATAGTTCTCAAATGAACAACTAATATCAATAGAGTAAAGTATTTATTCAAATGAGTTATTTATTATTCATTTGAACCGCAAACTTGCAAAAAATTAATTTTGATGACTAAAAAGGTGATTAAACGCATGAAATAATTAATAAAATTCACCATTGACGTCTTGTTGAAAAATGTTGATCCCGTTTCCATGGAAACGTCATTGATTCTATTGCTTGCACTCTTGCATCAACTAAAGGCCAGTAGGCTTGTGGAACATATGGTGATGACATAGGTTTCTTCTTATTGGTACCTCACGATTTCTGTGCATTAATAAGAATTATACCAATAAAAGTATAGATGAGTTGCTGAGAAGCTCTGGTTTGTGTTAAAGCAGCTTATCGCATGTGAAAATTTTTGCGCATGATTGTGATCAGAACTTCAGTTGTTTTATAACAGTTTTCCATTTAATGTCTTAGAACTCATTAAAGTTGAGCAGGCTCGCATGCAGGAACAGTTCCTGCAGCCAATAGTCCTTAACCTCTAAGAATTATCCAATTTTGAAATAAGTTCCTCAATTGATATTGACTGATATGTATCATTTAATATTTCTGCGTACAATTCTGTTACTTCACTGAATAAACCTGAACCCGTCAACGAACAAATGTCCCTTTGGTAGATTTGTTCCTACCTACACTTCTTTAAAAAGGAGTGAGAAATATCGAGATGATTTTTTGAAAAGGAAAAATCAAGCGAAAGCTTGATTTGTTTTAGCGGAACAAAGCGATGTCATCTAACGTAAGTGAATCATTATTTGTATTACATATGATTTTTTCTTTTGTATCTCATGCAAATAATTCTCTTACAAAAAATGACCAGAGTGTGAACGAAGAGGCTTTTTTATAATAAGTTGAATACACTCAAGGAACAGTTTTGAAAGTTTAGTTAGTTAAATTCCTTCGTAATTAGTAGCATATTTTAGGTGACAGTTCAGGTGTCTTCGTTCATAGTACGGTGTATTGCTTAGCTATGATGTAATGAAAAGCGTTCCGAGCAAGCAGAAGCACGAACACTTTCTGATTTCTGTATTTATCACCACTTCTGATATGAATTATGATACAAAGTTTATCGCAGATGATGGAATCAAATTTCAAAATTCATTAGGTTCCGTTGTTGCAACAAATTTCTAAAACTCTCTTCAATAATCGAGAATTTTCATCAGCTTTCTAGAAAGGCTGACAAATTAAACTCTGGAGTTTTTATTCCGTAGACTCTATTGACAGAGCGAGCAATTGTACTCGATAAGTTAAAAGGATAAAGTTTTTTATTCCAATCAAGCCTGATATATGTCATCTTGTACATTGATTTTTCAAATGCCTTATAACTAACACCAGGACACAATGACGGTTACTTCCCCTGTCAAGCCGGTACCCATTTCCGACACCTGGGTGGAGTGGGGAATTGCGGCCGAGTTCTCCTTTTTCCAACGGGAAGAAACACCGAGCGGCACTGCCAGGATTCGAACTACCGACACCTTCCCGTCAAGGACGCGTTCTTAACTACTCGGCTAGGTTACAAATATTTATACTTAATACCTAACAGGAGAGTCATTGTTTGACCGCAAAAAGAGCACGAAAATGGGCAATATCCTGTGAAGATGATATAACTTAGACTAACGTTAGACAACAACTTAATTCTTCGATCACGTACAATGTAGCATTTAAATGGCTCTCATTACATTTTTTATTATTTGGATCAGTTATTTTATTATCATGTGCCCTGAAAGACAAAAGCGCTCTCCCAATACATAAAACTTGTTGTAACTCCTCAAAAATTTGTCAAATTATTTTCAACTGATGGGTAAATAAGTTCTTCGGAAATTTTGTACTTGACACCAAAGTAGAGCAGAACCTAAATAGAATGGGCCAGGTTTGTTCAATGAAGAGTATTCGTAAATGAAATGTACTACAGGAATTGCGCAAAAATTTCATAAATTCTATGCAGATGTAATACATTAGAGCAAGTCTATGATTATCAATCTGAAACAATATTCCATAAAATATAATGCTGCTTATATTTTAATATGGGCTATGTATAAAATTTATGGCTCAGTACTTTTAAAAGAACTACGCTGCACCTGCGTCACATTTCTTATTTCTTGCCTGATTTTATAGAGTGATCACTTCCAATTTTATAGAAGAACATCATTTTAGAAAAACTGTCAAGTCTATACTTTAGGGTTGACTTCAAAAAAGAAATAAGCAGAGAGATCAGCGATCATAAGAAAATGAAAAACCTCTACGGATATTGAACCTGAGATTTAACTTACTTATGAAGCCATGCAATTCTTCATCTATCATACGTACGTTCAAATGTAGCTCACATCCAGAACTGTCCTCGCTAGAAATATCAATAAATGACATGAATTCTAAGAATCAATTGAAATTCAAGTAAATTCTAAAGATTTAAATATGTGATAGAGTTCGGATATCAAAGCATTCCCACAAAACTGACAAATTAGTACTTGCCAAAAAAATGAAATTAAATAAACCTTTCCTCAACTAAGTCAAATGAAGAGAAGTGAGGTGATACTTTCAATTTCAATATATACAGCCTTAAATTAACCGCTTCTGACTGCACCAGGAGTCGTTTCAATTCAAAATATTCAGCAGAGCGCAGCTTTACGGCTGATTTACATGGGATACTCCAAACACGCCTCAATGACATCATCAATATGATTGTAAAAACAAGAATTTCAATTCAATCAAATGAGCAGTGTTAAAGAATAAGCTTATATACAAGAATAATCTAAGTGGGATCAATGACCATAAAAGCATAAATACAATCGTATAATTTTTGAAAGAGGAATCACGGCTGTCAAAAGGAGATACTAGAGTATCAAAGTACTGCCGCAGAAATGTACGCGAGGGAAGACTCTCTAGCTCTGCCCAGTTCTGCTTCTGCCCAGCCCTCCAACCTCGCCCGGCTGCACACCGGCGACCAGGTGGGCACCAAAAATACTCTTATAGGTACGTCCACTCAAGGGTATCGTGGATACATAATTATAAATGATAGGTGCCAATAATCCACTAAATAATAATTCACAGTTGGTTGGTTGTTTGGTTTGTTGGTCCGTGTCTTTCACGCTCTTAAGGATTTACCTATTGGGTGGTACATTAAAGATAATTAACATAATATTTTAATTTATTTATTAATTTGTTACACATTCGAATCAAGCTGGATGTGCTTAATGAGCGTATTTGTGATGCGAGTTTCACAACAAATTTTTTCATTTCATTACAATATTTCGTTTATTCGACCATTTATTAACACTCCTCCTTTCACATGATTCCTGTACGTATTGCAATCTTCAACACAAATTACACCGTCATTATAACCCCGGAACGGTGACCAAATATTGGATAAGACTTTCTGAACATCAGCCAGAATTTTAAACCACTCATATTGTCGTAGTACAGCCGGCGCTGAATGTTCTCTCGTCAACTTGGCGACGCTATGGAACGTCGCATATTGCGCAGTCAAGTTAACTTAAAAAAACGTACGCTACCAGCCGCACCGCTATGACGACGTGAATATCTTAAAATCCAGGTGCCGCAAACCCATAAACTGCGTTCCACAATTTCATAAGCTGCGCTCCACAATCCCTAAACTTCACTCCACAATCCCTTAAACTTCTGTTATATATCGGTGCGAGACTTGCAGGGCAAGCGCCGCCGGATGTCTTGGTTGCATTTGGGTTCGC